>NMUG010006021.1:0-12808 GCA_002855965.1 Monotropa hypopitys | reverse complement strand
TGTCAGATTATATATTCATGTGGACTGAAATTATAATTGTTTTGACAGGGACGTTTGAGGAAGGCGTTGATGCCTTACTCAAGGACAAGGAAAGGGTTTGAACCAGGCAAGAAAAAAGGTTTGAACAACGGCTCTAGTGAGTGTAGGAATATGGTATCTTTAACGGTACATTCGCAAAATTGTTTTTAATTAAATGTTTCCATTGAGCATAAGAAGTTAATTGTTGTTGTTGTTGTATTTAATCTCGTAACACATGATGAGTTGATATGCATTGACATAATGCATGATGAGTGAGATGCATGGACATGATGCATGAATAGTTTGATATGCATGATCATAAATGCATAAGTTGAGATGGAAGGCATAATATGCACATATATATGTATTATGCATGCCTCCGTGAGACATGTGGTGTTGCTGGCAGTTAGTAAGGCCAGTGGTTGGCCACAAAATAAGTCAAACGGGTGCGTGGGATGTACCCCAAATGTTAGTGCGCGGGGCGTACGAACTACTACCTATAGTAGTAGCTATTTTCAGGGCATGGAATGCTCAAATCTTTTTGAAAAGGGGCTTCAGCCAGAATATATAAGTATCATGCATGAGATGCATTGTTGAAAGAGGATTTGTTCATACTCATATTCATGATTTCTGACATCTGAAATTACTTGTGTTTGGAAATTAAACATATTATATTCACACTCTGTTTCCTTGTCTTTGGCTTGGAAATAGGTTTCAAGGTTAGTGGTCCACTACGAGGCTGAAGGGCATTGGATGATCGGATGTGACGAGTTGGCTGAGATTGTCGCGAGGAAGAGAAAAGCAAATATTGGCATGTGGTTCTTTTTACTTTTCTTGGTAGATTATCGTTGACCTTTTGTTCGGAGACTTATCATAAAAGTTGTAGTAGCAGTGAATGTTCCTTTTAATGCTTTTCTTTGAGGTTTGGATATTATAGCACTTTTGGGTTCATGTTTGAAGATCTACCTATTCCTATGGTTTCATGTTGACAATGTTACTTGAGGTTTTATTTGATTAAGAAGTTTATGAAAAAAATTTAAATGTTTGTGTATTTTGGAGTTAGGGATGTTACACTTACTCTTGCTCTCAATTCTTCTTTTTGAAGTCAATTGCTATGGATTTTATTCTCAGAACCTTTCTACCTTTCCTAAGAGTCTACTAATGATTCATACAAAAATTCTTAAGTTCTCCCAACATTCCATTGCTTGACACATGCTACACTATCACTACCAGCACAACACATGCAGATTTGATCCATCCTACAATCACACACGTATCACCATGCTACATTGTTTGTATCACCATTGCCACCTTGCACACACATACACGACACCTCTCTTGCACAAGTCCTAATTTTGCTTCCCAAATCACACTTTCCACCTTTCCTTCTTTTGTTAACACTTTGACCCCTAGGAGTTAATTAAAACTTTCAATTAGATTTTATTTTAACAATAATGCCTCAATTAATTCTATAAAGCTCCAAAATATTCTTCAAAAATTCCCCAAAATTTTTAATTATATTTTTTAAGCCCAATTTTATTTCATACCTCATTTATTTATTATTAATACCTTAAAACGCAACATAGATATTACATATTGGGGGTATCACTAGATTGCAATATTCGGATTGGACTAGGAGAAGACGATGTTCATCACTCCCCATGGTCTCTTCTGCTACAAAGTAATGCCCTTCGACCTCAAAAATTCCGGAGTTACATACCAGAGGATGATAACAAAAATGTTCAACTCTCAACTGACACCATGGAGGCATACATCGATGATATAGTGCTCAAAAGTAATTCTAAAGATCGCACACCATGCACTCAGTATTAGTTCGACAAGAGGGGAATGAGCAACTCCCGGTCTACTTTTTCCAGCAAGTCCCTCATCAGCGCAGAAACCATGTATATTCCTTTGAAAAAATTGGCTTATGTACTGATTATTGCTTCGAGGAAATTTGTACCTTACTTTCAGGCCCACACTATTGTCGTCTTGACCGAGTTTCCTTATTGGTCACTATTGAGATGCGCCGACCTATCTGACCGAATAACTAAGTGGGCCGTCGAACTTGCCAACTTCGATGTCAAGTTCCAGCCCAAGACGACCATCAAAGGCCAAATTCTTATTGATTTCATTGCCGAATACTCTCCTCGGCCTAAAGAATCTCAAACCAAGGAAAGCCATGCCACTTAAGCCCAACCACTACAATTGCCAGATGAAGAGTCTTGGAAGATGTTCATGGACGGGGCTTTAAACTGCCGAGGGAATGGGGTTGGAATAGTGCTCATTTTCACCAGAGAGTGTTACTCATGAACATTCCCTTTGGCTCAACTTTAGCGCCTCCAACAACGAAGCTGAGTACGAAGCCTTGCTCGCTGAACTCAAAGCAGATGAAGAATTGGAGATCCAGAGCCTCATAGTATACAACGATTCTCCAAATCAACCGTGAATATGAGTGCCAAGATGAGCAGATGGGAAGGTATATCCAGAAAGCAAGGGAGAAGGTGAGGCTATTCAAGCAGATCCAGATTCAGCAGGTCGACAGGGAGAAGACCGCACATACCAATGCTCTCATAGGAATAACATCAGTAGTAGAGGCAAAAGAACAGAGAATAATTAACATCTAGAGCATGGACAAACCAAGTATAGACCCACCGAAGCAAGAAACAGTCTACTACACCAACTAAGGTCCAAGCTGGATGGATCCTATCATTTTCTTTTTAAAGTAAAGTTCATTACCAGAAGACAAGAAGGATGCCCATCGCATAGTTCATAAGTCGGCACAATTCTGGTTATCTCCAAACTCCAAACTCTATAGACAATCATTCTCTGGACCATACCTCCTCTGCGTGCATCCGACATTAGTGGAAGGGGTATTGCAGGAGCTTCACTCCGGCAATTGCAATGCCCACATAGGAGGAAGGTCACTTGCGCACATAGCCATTTCATAGGGCTATTGGTGGCCGAAGATGATAGAAGACGGGGAAGAAATTGTAAAAAGATGTGATGCCTACCAAAGGTTCTCTCCAATTATCCGACAGCCTGCCGAAGAGCTTACTCCATTGACCAGTCTATGGACCTTCGCTCAGTGGGGATTGTACATCGTCGACAAGCTCCCTATGTCACATGGTGGATTCAAATTCTTGATAACTGCGATAGACTACTTCTCCAAATGGGCAGAGGCCGAACCTCTGGTCACTATAGAAGACAAAGACGTCAAGAGGTTTGTATTGAAAAATATAGTCTCTCGCTTCGGCATCCCCTACGTCTTCATTTCTGACAACGACATTCAATTTGTGGGGGAACTTTTCACAAGCTTCTACACCGAACACAAAACCAGGTTCTACAACTCAACCCCTACTACCCCCCAAGGCCACGGATAGGCTGAAGCTTCAAACAAGACAATTGGTAGTGGAATAAAGAGAAGATTCCAAGCGGCGAAAGACAGATGGGCAAAGAGCTCTCCAGTGTCCTGTGGCCCTACTGAACAACTCATCGGTGCTCCATAGTACAAATCCAATTCTCACTAGCCTTCGGCATAGAAGCAGTCATACTACTGGAAGCCGGACTGCCAACCATAAAAACCGAAGCATTTGACGAGGCTTCCAATAGTGCAACAATAGAGAAAGATCTAGACCTGACCGAAGAGAGACGAGATTCAGGTAGGATCAAACTAGCGACATACCAGTAAGGGGTAGCAAGGAATTTCTCTCAAACGGTTCAGTCTAGAGCCTTCAAGATAGAGGACCTTGTTCTGAGGAAGGTGGTTGGGAACAATAAGAAAAGTTCTGAAGGCAAGCTCGGTCCCAACTGGAAAGGGCTGTACAGAGTGACCGGTCATGCAGGGACTGTGGTTTATAGACTCGAAGGATTGGATGGTACGCCGATACCAAGACCATGAAATGCAACCAATCTAAGGAGATACTACCACTATGCAAACAAAATTGTACTGTGCACTATGGTTATCAATGAAATAGTTTGCCTTTTGATCTCAAAAATTGCGCATCTGTATGATCAGTAGTATTATCAAAGCAACATAGTTGTCGTTCATCTATAAAATGTGCAAGAAATTGTTCGGTGGTATTTCCGAAGTAGCATAGTTGTCGTTCATCTATAAAATGTGCAAGCAGTTGTTTGGTGGTATTGCCGAAGTAGCATAGTTACCGTTCATCTATAAAATGTGCAAGCAGATGTTCGATAGTATTGTCGAAGCAACATAGTTGTCGTTCATCTATAAAACGTACAAGCAGCTATTCAGTAGTATTGCCAAAGCAACATAGTTGCTGTTCATCTATAAAATGTGCAAGTAGCTATTCGGTAGTGTTGACTAAGCAGCATAGTTGTAGTTGCAAGCATCTATTCAGCCGTATTGCCAAAGCAACATAGTTGTCGTTCATCTATAAAACATGCAAATAGCTACCTGCCGCGAAACTTCCTCCCGCACATTCCACTGGCTACGAGAGACCTTCTCCCACGCATTCCAAATGCTACGCGACACTTCTCCCGCACAATCCATTTTGCTGCGCAAACCCATTTCCCACGAACCCCATCCGCCATTCAAACCCTCCATGCGCGAATCCATCTACGGTTCAACCCTTCCACCACAGTCAGCCACGCACCCATAGCCGCGCAACTCCACTTCGGTGCCACCAGCAGCTGCCCAGTCCACCCGCCGCACGTAGCGCCTTGCATTCCATTCGCCGTTGCCGCACAACCCATTCACCAAAAACCCGTAACCCACCTATCGTGCAAAACCTCATCCCAAGCCACGCAGCCAACCCCATTTCCCAAAACCTTTGATGTGCAATCCAGGTATAAGGGCCGCTCAACCCACCTGCTGCAAAAACCCGTCGCATCGCAAATCACCTGCTGCACATTCCATCCTCTATGGCCTCTCAGAGTTCCTTAAAAACATTAGTGCTGAGTGGGGGAGTTTTTCCTACTTCCTTATGGGAAATGATGTACAAGTTGTTACCAAAAATTACTATCTTGAATTTATATGGATCTACAGAGGTGTCCGGTGATTGTTCATATTTTGATTGCGAGAGGCTGCTATCGACTTTGGAGGGGGAAGCACTGGACATTGTTCCAATTGGCATACCTATTTCACATTGCGATTCAGTTCTTGTAGGTGAAGATTCTCCCATGGAAGGAGAAATATATATAGGCGGACTCTACATTGCTGCCGGATACTATTGTGATATCTCTGTATTATCCCAGGAATTTATAAAGTCTGGTGCTAGAAGGAGAGGCTTTATTTATCCCATACAAGGTAAACCCTAGGGGCTTTGTTTTCTACTTTATTGTAACAAGGGCCTGGAACATGATGACAAGAGGACAAGTTCGAGGTCGAACTCTCTCCAACAAGAGGAGAATGATGCAGATTGCCTATTTGGCGCATACGAGAGGGAAGCCGCGTTGGGCTGTAGAGGTTTAAGACCCCTTCCCGCACAGGAGCATTGGTTCACTGATGGGGTACAACCCCCTCGCCATAGCTCTATGCATGGCCAAGGATAGGCCCCGAGAGATAACTTCTCAGATGGATGCTAAGGATCTCCGAATTGGTATACGACACTTTAATAACTTCTTAGCCCGACCGAGTCATCTATTTGTGTATACGGTCTCCTACAAATGGGCAAGAAAAAAGGTACTCATTCTAGTTTTTGACCGCGGCCTCGCAGATGCAGCTCGGCAAGGCCCGATTTATTTGCGCGAGGACGTTCTTGGCCCCACATTACTTTAGCACTTTGTCGTTTTCTTATTTTTGTTTATTTTACCCGCCTGTTTGGGTTTCGTTTTCCGCTTTTAGCTTTTAGCCGCCACACACGTGTCTAGGGTTTTACTTTAATTTTGCTTTATTTTTCCTTTTTGGGCCTATCTATTTTGGCCCAGTAGTGGTACTTTTGTGTCTTTTCCATTTTAGGGTTTTATCTTGGTACATGCCTATATAAAGGCAGTGATACTACTATTGTAAGGAACTTGATTTTGATATTGAAAACTTGACGGCTGAATTGCTTTGTCATTTTAACCAGTCTCGATTGGTATTCTCTGTGAGAATCAACAACGTGATTGAAGTCGTGTCTCTGGCATTTCGTGCGCAAAATCAACAGACCACGAGCCTTGATTCTGGCATCTACGAGCAGATCAACAGATCGAGAAGAGAATCAACGGAGGTATTCTTAAGAATCAATCCAACATTCTGTTTATCCTCCTTTCTATCCCATGTTCAGATCATTTTTCCGTTCTGCTGCGTTGATCGAAGGATGCAAGGAGAAAAGACCCAAACCCCTCCCTGCATCATTACCCCTCGTCTTGTCGTTGATAAGGCAAAACTTGGGCCTTGTTGGCACATGGTGCTAGGAATTTTGGTAACTTTGGTGTTGGCTTGGTTGTGGGTAGTACCCCTTAGAGCCTTTTAAATCTCAGAGTTGGTTGTCTTTCCATGTTGGAGTGTGAACACTCGTATTATGGTCGATAAAATAGGCCTTATGGTCCATCCGAGTTCGTGTTTCCTCTTCCATTTTAGTAGAAATCTTGAGGCATTACCAAGATTTCCTAGTGTTTTCCTTTAAGGGGTATGATCGGTTAGTTATCCCTTTTCGCGAGAATAAATTGTTGGTGTTAGATTTGGATTTTGTAGGTTTAGCGATGTCATTATCCGTTAGTTTCTGGAGTTAAGTTCGGATGTGATGTATTCTTCCATGTTGGAATTCGTACCTTGTGTTGACTTGGACCGGTTGGTCGTGAAAAGTTCGACATAGAGGTCCGTTGGTTGGAATTCGGGCTTACTGCTCATATGGAGACTTGGATGCTCCTTGAGAGTTGTTTGTCTTTCTCGTGTTCGCTCGGGTCTTCTTGATTGAATGATATTAGTTGTCCTCTTGCGCGTTAAATATAGGGTTGCGAGGCATGTCGTGAGTGCCTTGAACAAATGCGCTTGTTTGAATCATTACTATATCGATGGCGAAGGTGATCCTCTCGATGCAAATCTTTGGTTTGTAAGGAGTTGTAGGACCATTGATGCTTTGCATGTTCCTTATTGTGGGTCCTATTGGCGTGTCCATTACCTCCTAGCAACTTGTTAGACCATTGTGTATTTTCCTTTGGGTTGGGTATGGATTAGAAGTCCTCCCTTGTGGATCCACTGTAAGTGTTGAACTCCTCAAAGTGATTGATGTCACTTTGTGAAATCGTTCTTTCCTGACCTCAATGTAGACTGCCCTTGTGTAGACAACTATGTGTTTTTGCCTATTGGCATCTCTTTTCTTTAACTCGGTTGATGCGGTGTCGTTAGGAAGCACATGTGGAGTATCATTCGGTTTTATATCTTTATGAGTGGAATTATGACTCCTTTCCTTTTGTTGGTGTTGGCTTTGATCGATGTGATCCTTATCGGGAGTTTCCTTTCTTTCTCCTTGGTAGACCATCCCTTTGGCAGTCGTGTTTTAAGCACAAGTGGTGTATCTACTATGTGGTGTTGAGACTCTAATGGGGAAAGAGATTTCGACTTCTCTTTGTTGTTTCACCTGACATACATTTTGTACCGTGTGTTTCATCGACTGTAGGTTAATGGGTCTTGGAAATTTAGGAAGTCTCGTGTTCCATTGGCCGTGGGCCATGGGTTGATATTTCCTTGGTTGATGATCTTTCGCACCAAATCAGAGTCCTTTTGTACCTAGTGTTTTGTTGTACCTTGTTGACGACTCGTTGTGAAGCTTGTTGACTCCTTGATAGCATTCATTTAAATTGTACTCCATTCAATATATGTTGTAAGACTTGTTAATTCTTGGATGACGTTTCTTCGACTTGCGTCTTGTTTAATGTATGTGGTGGGAACTTTTCACGTTCCTTGTGGTATTTTGTTTGAGTTACATCTCGAACAACGGATCACTCATGTAGTGTGCCATTTTATTCCGAACTTCTAGTTGGGTGACGTTTGTCAATCTTGTTTCACTCTTGATTTTGGTAGAAATTTCTCATGTTCGAAAGATGTTGTGTTCTCATGTTTGTCTCTCTATCAATGTTGCATCCTTGGTTCGAATGTTAGTACTTCCAATTTTGGTTGCGAGACTTTCATGAAATTAGAAAATGTTGTTTTCATCCATTATGCTTTTGCGTTGAACGTTGTTTGATCGTCGGCAAGAAGTTCGTGGACTTAAGATGTATGTATCCGTTTGGCCGTGGGAAAGTTGGGTACGAATGCATATTGTGGTCTAATCTTTGTGTTAGTTTAGTGCAATGCCATGTTGTTTGGGCTTGACACTTGCACAGTTTGGCGTGTATGGGTGCGTGAGTACTTTTTGGGTTATGTGATACACGTTTGACATTGTGAATTGGTTTGAGAAGAGCTACCGGCCGGGGCATCTCAAAACAAATTACCAATGTCATACGGTTACCACATTAGGATGTGTGTTTTGGTGTGGTGTATTCTTTGGCTCGAGGATTTTGGAGCATGTTCATGCGTTGCATTTATTTTTGGTTAGTTGGGTATTGGTGTGACGGCGTATCCTCGCTAGTTATAATTTGCCAAGCATTCATGCAAACAGTCTTAAAGCGTGTCGGCGTATCAACATGTCTATCGTGTGTTGACGTATCTTTGGCGTGTCCTTGCCGTATCGGTGTATCCTCGGCGTGCCCTTGGCATATCGGCATGTCCTCGGCTTGTCCTTGACGTGTCAGTGTGTCTTTAGCGTATCTTTGTGTATCGGTGTACCCGTAGTGCGATTGTTGGCTTGTGGTAGACGACGATGCTAGAATTACCGTGTGTGAGTTTGTAGATCAATGATAGAGTGTTGACGATTGTAGAACCGATTCGTCCCTCATCATAAATTTTGTTGTAAGAAGATTGTTGGTTTCTTGTTCTTGAGGAGATTGATCCCTTTTGGGATCCTCCGTCTCTTGTATCTTGGGCAACATCAATTCTTGTATCGGCACATCCCTTTCGTGTCGACGTGTCCACACCTTATCGGGAGTTATCCCTTTTATTCTTTAGTGTGACACGTAGGTTTTCTCAAGTTTGGTGTTACTCGGTTGGGATCTTTGCATCTCTATCCTTAGTTAATTTCGTGGACGAAGTATAGGATGTCGAAGCAAGGTTGTACTTATGTTTGATCGAGTGTCCGAACAACCGTATCGAATCCAAGCATCCCTTCGGAGGATATTTTTGCATTTTGTGTGATCCAACCCTTGAGGAGTTTGTTGTGGAAGTGAGTTTTGATTCCGAATCAACTATTGAGGAGTGAATTCGTTGGTCTTGTTAATCGGTGGTTTGGTTTTCATTTCCCACTTCCTTCCTACTTAATTTCGAGGACGAAATTTCTTTAAAGGGTATGAGATGTAACGACTTGGATTTCCAAAATCCTTTTTTTATTAAATTCTTTGGTGTGGAAATATATTTCGGGGAGCTTTTAATTGATCTTGACCTCTTAGCCTAGGATTTCTTTCCTCGGCATATGATTTGGACGATAACCAGATGTCTCGATAGGCCCTCAAATTGTTCATTTGATCATTAGCAACATTCGTGACTTTGTAGAAGGCCACGACGTGGCCTTAGGATGCTTAATCGATGTTAAGAACATGTTAAAAATGTCTGGGGTTGCGCCGACAAGGTTTGGGAAGAGTTTGAAGTCATTCTGGGCCTTTTCTGAGAGGCTCGTCCGGACGACGGGGTGCTCCCGTCCCGACGAAGGTTGCAGAATGTGGAGTTTTTCTCCAGGAGGCTTTGTCCGGACCGGGGTGGTGTCCATCCAGACTATTGTAGGTCTTCGTCTGGACGACGGGGGTCTCATCCGGATGACAGTCGCAGATTTTCGATTTTAAGTGTCGGGTCTAGCTTATGTTCGACACACCTCTCATTTCTCTCAACCCTCTCGACCGAGACCTCCCTCCCTCTCACTCTAAACCCTAAAATCCCCTCTCTTTTCCCTTTAATCCACACACTTCCGTTAACCTCTTGAAGATTTGATCTTCACCAACCTTGAAGAGCGCGATGGGGGCTTTGCATTGGTGGTAACAGATCGTAGATGCACGGTATATATCTCTCCCTTCAAACTTTATTTTCACTCCTTCTCTCCTCCCTCCTTGATAAATGATTGGGTTTGTAGATTGCGGCTCTAACGAAGGTTGTCGAACTTGTTGATGGCTTTGCAGCGATGGTGGTGGATTGTGGTGGCGCAGTGGAGGTCTCTCTGATGGATTTTGTGCTTCGGCGACTCCAGTGAGTAAAATTCCTAACTCTTATTAAGTATATATGTGTGTATATATATATAGGTTCGAGTTGATAGCCATAGTATGTACATTACCTTTTGTGACTTAGGGTTACATTGTGATGGAATTGAGTGGTGATCTTGTGCCCATTAGGTGTTCAATGAAATTCCCGTGAGAGGGACGACTTGTATTTTTGGGTGGCTTGTAGGTTGATTGGTGGCCATTGGAGTTAGGGGCCACCAAGTGTTCGACGATTTGCCCTTGTGAGGTTTGGGTCGTGTCTTGGAGGATTTGACACTGTTGGATTATTATAGGACTTGCATGATCACGTGGTAGGTCGCATTTAGTCCGTATAATTATCGTAGAGTCCTTAGGTTTTGAGTGAGCACAAATACTTAGTAAAATGTCCTCGACAAGTGTTATGGTAAAATGGGATCATTTGGATTTTCTCGAATGTGTGGTGATACCCTATCTTGGTTGGTCGATGGTTGTATTGACTTCGTCGAAGTCGGATGTTGGGTTTGGTTATTGGGATGTCTTGGATGCGTGTACGATCATCGATGTGTTGACTTGGTTGTCTCCCTTGGATTGGCCAAGGTTGAGCTAGTGATTGAAAGAACTAAGTAAGTAGTTCAACATACCCAATGAATATCAAATATGAAGGATGTGCCCCGCGAGGGCTACTCGTACTCGACCTTAAATCCATCACTCGGAAAACTTGTAATGAAAAGAAGGTGGTAGAATGAGTTGACGTGATAATACGGTCTAGATGGAATAGTGTGGTAATGGCCTTGGCTAGGCATGATAACGACGATGAAAATAAAATAATAGGATAAAGCAAGAATGGACTTATTAGGGGATTCTTTGGTATATTCCTAGTGAAACGGAAACACTTATCAACGTGGAATCATAGGGTAACGTGGCCCCTCCCAAATGATTTCGGGAACGCTAGAATATTTATACGGGAATGTACTTGACTAGGGATTACCGGGATGGTCGCTCCATCCACAACATTGTACACAATGGGGGTGACGTTAACCCTCCCAACGGTCTTTGGGAATGACGATGGGATAACCTGGAATGTACTTGACTAGGGATTCCATGGTTACGTCCCTTGTATGAGAAAGTTAGGATAACCTGGAATGTACTTGACTAGGGATTCTATGGTTACGTCCCTTGTATGAGAAAGTTGGGATAACCCGGAGTGTACTTGGCTAGGGACTCCGTGGTTTATCCATGTTACGAAAATGTATGAACTAACTAATGTGAACAAGTAAGGTAATCAGGATGGTGGGATAACCGGAATGTACTTGGCTAGGGATTCTGTGGTTTATCCATGTTGCGAACGGATATGGACTTACAAATGTGAATGAGTATTTTGACAAGAATGGTAGGATACCCAGAACGTACTTGATTAGGGGTTCCGTGGTTTATCCATATTCATGAATCAAGGAATGGAAAGATAGAAAGGAAAGAAAGAAATACCTCAAATACCCAATATGGCATATGAATCCAACACTTAACGATAGTTGGCGTGGTTCGCAATACAAGTTACATTGGATATCTTAACGTGACTTCGGTTGGGAGTCCTTAGTGGGTCTTTAGGGTTGTCTTACCCTATTAGTGAGTTCGGTTGATTAGTTCTAGAGTTTGCTACGGTTGGACCTAGGGTGCTTTACTCTTTACACTCCCTGGAGGTTGAGGATTTGGTTGTCCACACATTGTAGGTGACATGCCTATGTTTACCCTTGTTTTGAGTTAGGTTTGCACCACGTACACTTGAGTTCTTTACTGCTTTTGTACTGTTGCTTATGGACACGTAGGCATGCACTGCATGTGTATGCTTGGTAGTAGATAGGGGTTTTCTCATTGAGTCGTGGTTTGCTCAGACCCTCCTTCTTTTTCTTTTTCTTTTTCTAGTCTGTGTTGCAGGGCTAGACGGACTTGGTGGTTTGAAGCTGGAGTCAACTGCTAGATTTTCTTGGGCTTGACTGTTACAGTTTCAGTTGTAGTATTTCAGTTACGATTGTCCTTCTTGTACAGAGTAGTTCAGTTGTACTTTCTTTTGCATTGTACTTCAGTTGTAGTCATATGTTGTACTTTACCTCTTCCGCTTTGTACAGTTCTTGTACCCTTCTCTTACACTGCTCTGTGATGTAATATTAAATTCAACTGACTCTATCTGAATGACAAGTAGTTATATCCACTGTTTATTATTTAAATTGTATTTCAAAAAATGGTTTGAAAATCTGGGGCGTGACAGTACGGATTTCTACCTACGGGATAAACGCAAATCCCGACTGTGCTAAACGCAATGCACAGGTTTCAGGACAACTGCAAGTTCTGACTATGCCTCGCAAGACATAGGTTTTTGTGGGGACAACTGTAAAGGTCAAAAGAGAAAGCTAGTGCCTATCACACTCTAAGACTCTACCCAAGGGCTTATACCCTTCCCACTCGATTACACAATGGATATTTGCTCAAATCTTGCCGGGTAGGTATTTGTGCACAGTGAGTACAAGTGTATGACTGGAAAGATATAAAACCTGGTGATGTGCTACAGTCAAAGCACACCCCTTTTCAA
>NMUG010006020.1:0-12806 GCA_002855965.1 Monotropa hypopitys | reverse complement strand
AGAGAGAGAGAGAGAAACGGTGGAAAAGAGGTGTGGTGGATGTGATATATGTTATAGATAGATAGAAAAAGAGTAGGTTAAAATGTGTTAAAAATGAGTAAAATGGAGTATTATACTCCCTTATTAAAAACCCTTTCGGAAGAACCACATTGGTATACATACCGAAATAACCAAGGCACATATCGATATGAAGAAGAAAAAGAAAGAAGGGGTAAACGACCAATGCCTCTGTATATATGCCTCTGTATATCGATATACAGAGGTACACATATCGATATATGACCCACATGGTCATATATCAAAATGCTTTAAGGGCAATAGGAATGAGACATATATCGATATGCTGGCCCAGGGACATGTCGAAATGCAAAGAAAGGGGTATACTGCTATACTAACCTACATATATCGATATGCAAGGCTTTCTAAGGGGAGCCGAAAAAGACAGTGGCTTTGTATTTCGGTATGCAATGTCATGCATATCGAAATGCACTGCGCATAAGGACATATCGATTTAAGGCAAGGATGAATGGGAATGAGGTTCAACAAGGGTATATCGAAATATCACCCATCCAATATCGAAATGCAAAGAAATGTATTACATGGAGAAGATGGCTTAGCCTCAAACGTTTGAGAACTACTCTTCCCTCTTTTTCTACTAACCTCATCTCACTCATTAGGCTTGACCTCACTCGTCTCTTTTGACTTTCCATTCTTGATTCTTAGCCAGGTTCCTCGGCACCGACTTAATTAGGACAATTCTCCATCACATTGCCAAAAACTTTGCAATCTTCATAGACAAGGGGTTTATAAGGGATTTCTACCTTAATAACATAAGGGTCAACATAACCTAAATCTACCACATAGGACTCCAGGATTTTCTTAGTTGATTCAATCTTAACACAAATAAATACTAGCAAAGTTCAGCCAATTATGATTTTGAATGAACTCATCTAGATACAACTGGTTGCCAATGAAACTAGCAACACAACTCAATCCATTCTCATTCCATAACTCAAGAGGTGCACTAAAGAACCTGATCCAAATCAGAACACTAGAGAACACACTTTTTTTGTAAGTTGCATACTAGGGTGTCATTTCTTGATAATAATGAATTTACCACCGAAGTAGTAAGGACCATTGTCAAGAATAAATTGCATAGCTCCGTTATCCTCAATATTAAAGATAAAACCCATTATTCAAAGTCACCACATCTTTCAATTTATCTCTCCATAAATTTTTAGCCCAAGATTGAACATGGAAAAAAGGCAACATTCGTCAATGAATGAGCCAACAATAACATGGCTCCATTTAAGAGCAACCATATTAGAAATATCACGGGAAACTCTCATTTCATTATTTTCATACTCAATTGAAAATTTCTTGAGAGGTTTAGCTAATTTTTATTTAGAACTGGGTAAGGTAGACTTATATTGCTCACTGGAATTTGGAATATGAGCTCCCTCCTCCACACCCGAGGTCCATATGAGTTCTCAGCAGTACTCGGGTCACTGGTCAATTTCTGATATCCTTCTCCATTATTACGAAGGGCGAACCTGGCATATCGGTAAAGTTACTCCATTGTGGCCTGTAGGTCACGAGTTCGATTTGCGAAAACATTCTCTTTGCTTACACGAGTAAGGCTGCGTACATTAACCCTTCCCAGACTCTGCATATGCTGGAGCTTCGTGCACCGAATCGCCTTTTTCTCCATTATTATGTTGTAAACCAGGTCCATCGGTGCCTGTATCTGCCATATAGCTAGCTCATTGCGAAGTCCCGTAACCCCCTCCTTGGCACCTTGAAAAATCACCAGCTTTTTTCTCACAACGGAAGGAGCCCCAGTTGTTGCTCTACTTGCTGAAACCAAACCAGGTCCAGTCCAGATGAGCTAGCTTGGTCATCACCATCATCAGATCCGTCTTCGACTACTCCTGAGACCTTCTCACTTGGGAATCTTCCGACCATGATGTTGCTGGCCTTTGGAGTACCAAAGTTCCAACATACACATTGACCCACACACAAAAATTCATATCAAACTCATCACAGTCATCAAGATGACCATTGTAATATGAAACTTCTTTTGATTTTGGAGTGAAAATTTGTTCCCAAACTGGATTGGCGTGGAACTCCTTGAGAGTATACTTAGTAGATGGACTCCCCTTGTTTCTAACTTTCTTCCCCATTGATGAAGTGAAGACTTGAGAGGAGAAAGCCCAATACTTGCCTCGGCTTCAGCTACAGAGGTCGCAGACACAGGGACTCTAAAAATCCGTGAGAAGGAATTAGGGCTCAGAGCTGGTTCGGCAGTAGAGTTTCTTGATTTGTGCGTCAATCTTATAGAAGAGACTAGAGCTATAAGGGCTTCATTTTAGGTCTCTTCCCATTCTCACTTCTCACCCTCCCTCCCTCCCTCCCTTTCGCTCAATTTCCCACTATCCTCTGAATCGACTTCTCTGCTTGGTCAAGTCTCTCTTCCAAGTGCACAGCCAAAAAGTTGAGTAAAAGAGCTAGGAACGTAATAGTATTAAATCCAAAAATGCTTACCAAAAATACTAGTTGGTAATCCTTTGTTCATTCCCATTTTGTGATCACCCCATTTGGTCACTATCCACCATTCAAAGTGCATCTCTGTTCCATCACAAATTTTGGTTTTGCTTTTCATTTTCTCCTTTTACATTTTAAGTATTATCCAATCAATGGTTGCCGTTCCTTGGACTATTTTCCCGGCTGCTCTTTTGTCCATGCTTTCCTTGATTTGGTGTTTATCCAAATTAGATGCTTCATTTTTATATATGGGTGTGCTGTGATGTTTTTCTGCAGGATCGAGCCAATGAGATATACAAGAAGGTAGAAGATCAGAAATCTAGTAGAGGAAGAAACCAGGATGCAATTTTGGCTGCTTGCCTGTACATAGCTTGTCGGCAAGAGGACAAGCCACGCACTGTGAAGGGTACATCCTAAGATCTTTTTAACATCTGGATGCTTCCTGATTTCTCTCTATGTCAATGTTGAGATTTCTCTGAACATTTGGATTTCAATTAGAAATCTGCTCTGTTGCCAATGGAGCGACAAAGAAGGAAATTGGCCGAGCAAAAGAATACATAGTAAAACAACTAGAGCTTGAGATGGGTCAATCAGTGGAGATGGGTACTATACATGCTGGGGATTTTATGGTAAGTTTTTGGGAAATTAATCACTCACTTTATAATTTTATTGGTCCTGTAGGCAACTTTCCTATTCTCTCCCATGTTCTTTAACTTTTTTCCCTGCTATTCTGCGAGATAATGAGACTGATTTAAATTCTTATTTATATATCTAGAGGCGCTTTTGCTCAAATCTGGGTATGAACAATCAAGCAGTTAAAGCAGCCCAAGAAGCTGTCCAAAAATCAGAAGAGTTTGATATAAGGTAGTTCTGGTTTTGTCATATCTTGTCGTGCTTTATGCAGAGGTTGAATTTTTTGTATGTTTAATTGCATGAATATAGTTGGACTCATATGAGACTTGCTGAGTATACATGCCCTCGGCTTTCCAGATCACGTCCCGGAATTTCAAACCATATATTTTTTTTGAAACAGAAACAAGGACAAGTAAAGATAAACACTGCCCAATCCAAAAGTACAGAAATAAAAAGGGAAAGGGGAAATGCCACATACACAAGCGCGTATGAGTTTAAGTTTACAAGTCCGACAAAATATTACATTTTCGGGTATATGAATTTAAATTCAAAAGAATAAAATAAATAAAACAAGGATACCCAAAGAGTGATATCCAATACTCCGAGCTCCAAGCTAGACGGCCGGGTCGGTACCTAAAAATAAAGGGTTAGACAATAGTCTATTAGAGAAAACCTACATCCAAATATTTCTCAAGTTGGGACAAAAGATCCGAGTGCGAGAATTAAATAAGTATGCATGCGATAAGGATCATTTTCATAGTTCAAAACTTTTTTTCAATTCCTTTCCAAAAATCAACTTCCAAGACTGATTAATTTTCTTTCAAAATGCTTAACTTGACGAAATTAAGGAGAATGACATGTTTTAAACTTCCATCTCAAATTGATTTTTTTTAAATGCTCAACTTGACGAAATCAAAGAGAACTATATCTTTTAAAATCTCATCTCAACCCCGACGAAATCAAGGGAGGCACGAATAATTTTATTAGGAATTTGTTAAGTTTCGATTTATTCCGCGCTAGTTGTCTGCCAGTTACTAAACGTAGGTTTCTCAGTATTATCCTACCTTAGAAAGGGCTCCAGTCGACCTATATTGTGCAATGTAGTGAGTGTGAATTCACTCAGGGAACGAAATTTCCATATGATAATGTAGCCAACTCAACTTACCCTTCATGTTATTGGTCAATTAAAACATTCATTTATTTCCACAGATTAGGGCATTCATTCTTCCTAATCACCCTCAACGACCAAACATGAATTTTCTAAAATTTTATTTCCAATTCCTCAAATTGAAGCATCGAGATCATAGGACCAATTTAAAACCATCAATTTCAACCTTTGACCATTAATTTCGAAATCCCATCATGACCCGAAATTTTGATTTTCCAAAATTTAGGGATTTTCAAAATTAGTTTGGGAATCTTAAAATTGAAGACAAGGGGAGTCCAACAAGACCCATATTAACTTAAACCCTTAACTAATTTGGGACCAATTTAATCCGCAAGGTGACTACGAAGATTTTTCCTCATCCTACTTAACACATAGAGAGGGAAGAAAGAAAACCACCAAAGAAGATATACAAGGGGTAAGTAGACTGTACCTTGTAGAAGATTTGAACAATATACTTACACAACCCTAGATGAAGGGTTATTCACGAGCACGAACACAATTCACCACGAGATAGCCCTCGGCCTCCTCTTGAATGTTTGTGAAGGAAAAAACCTTCAAAGACCTCTCAATCACTCACAATATTAGAGAGAAGTGAGAGAGAAATGGAAGAAAGAGAGAGAGAGAGAGAGATGCTACGGTTGAGAGGAGAGAAAAGAGGGAGTACTGAATGAGAGAATAAGGATTTCCTCTTTTATATGTGTGCTCAAAACTCAAGCAAAATGACCACAATGGCCTTAATAATCCTTCCCAAAACAAGTCTGCCGAAGTCATATATTGATATACACAAGACTGTATATCGATATACAGCAGCTCTAGACCAATTCGTCCAGTGAAGTTTGTATTTTGACATACAACCCTTTGTATATCGAAATACAAGCCATGTGGAAAGCCGAGGGCATGTATACTGTTGCCAATGAGCTCTAGCTCACATGGCATCAGGTGCACATGAAAGAGGTCAGGAGTTCAACTCTTGCTGTTGTTGCTGGATGTTAACTTACTAACATATACTAACATAACATGTACCTATAAAAAACACAATTATACTGTTTGAACTGAATTTTGTTGATTTTGAGGGATCACGGAACAGCAGCAACGATGTGATAGAGCTGGTAAAGGAGGAACTTTTAAACAAATGGAAGATTCTAGTTTTTTTCAGACAGAGCATCCCATATATGGTTAAAATGGACTGTGACCATTGGAAAGGCACCAGTGAGAACACGCCAATTTGTGATTGTTGTTTTACTTGGGGTCCAGAGCCATAAAGGATTTGGATATAATGTAATCGAAAAACTAATTGTAAATATGAACTCTAAAATGATAACCCTTTTCGAAGGTGGTACTTGAGCACATCGCTCCATTTGGCTTTCTATTCCGGAAGTGCCTGTTGGTTGGCATCTGTACTTGCTTACAATCTTTCTCAATCTAACAACTCCAAAGGCCAATTTGTGAATGTTGATTTGCCTGAAAGACAATTTCCTGATTCGGTGTCAAAATTTGAAAGAAAATCTCTATTAGTTTGTTATGTGATGGTGCACGTTATTATATATAAGTATCTTTGTAGTATCTTTATACTACGACAAGTAGATGGATTTCCCCAATTGTAATGCACTGCTTTTAATCCCTTTGCCACTTCGTTACTTTCAGGAGGAGCCCTATATCTATTGCGGCAGCCGTTATCTATATTATAACACAGCTTTCAGATGATAAGAAGCCCCTTAGAGGTAAGCATATGTCAGTTGTGGCTTTGCTCATTTTTATTTGTTTAGTTATAAGAGTGTTTGGTTGAATGCAGATGTTTCAATTGCAACTGGAGTTGCAGAAGGGACTATCAGAAATTCCTACAAAGACCTTTATCCCCATATTTCAAAGATAATACCCAGCTGGTATGCAAAGGAGGAGGACCTTAAGAACCTATCCAGTCCTTGAAAGGTTTGGGCAAACAATTACGGGAGAAGTCGTTTTTCTAATTTGCAGGGGAGGGATTTGTTTTTAATGTGATTTTGACATACAACCAAGTTGTCCTTTATCCATAATATTAATCAGTATACATTGAATGGTGAATCTCCCTGTAAACATGCTTCATAAATCAAGTTTAATATATAATTATTTGTCAATTGAACATTGCTTTTCCATCCCTTTTCTTTTGAAGGATGTTTGTCTCTCTCTCTCTCTCTCATTGCATGCATTGGCTCTAATATCACCTTTTTAGTTCTTTATAATATTTATTTTAATTTTATTATTATTTTAGTTATTTGAGTATGAGTTTGTAAAGCTTTTAATTTTTTAAAGTCTTTCAAGAGGGCTAGCACGTGAGAGTCCGAATTAGTAAAGTGATGATAAAAAGAAAAGAATAGTAATCAGTGTTGTTTTTGTCTAAGAATTTGTTTATTATACAAGAAAGACTTGTGGGCCTCTAACTTGAAGGGCCATATCTCTATATTACATTATAGGGAACTATTTTAAAAAGATGCTAAAAATATATTTTTTATTTAATTTCAATCCTTAATTTTATCACATTTAATAGTCTAAAAATATTATTCATAAACTAATTTTCAATGATATTTCTGTAAATATATTAGTACTTCCGTGGCTAACACTAAAGAATTTGAGCCGTTGATAAATTCTAAAATAATTTTGTAAGTGACCTTGTAAAAACTCAGTTCATTCGATAGTTGTAACTACTTCATTCAAAATAATTGGTTTTTATTCAGAAGTTTTGTACCTAACTTCCGAATCATTTTGAATCAAGCAGTTGCATTTATTCGAATGAGTTATTTTTTTATAGAATTACTTAAAAATTATTTTAAAATTTATCAATGACTTAGATTATTTGTGTGAGGTCCAAAGGTACGAATCCCTACCTCCATTGCGTAGGCACATGCAAACTCAAGTTATATAAAAGAGGCTATTCATGAGTGTTTGGAAGATAACACTACTCACACATGCATCAAGGTTATTGAAATTTCAATGGAAGCTCAAACTAGATTAGAGGGATTGAATTGTAAATTTAAGATAAACTTCATTTCATTTCATTTATTTTAATTTTTTTATTAAATCACCAAATTCAACCAAACAATCAAATATTGATAAAATAAGTGACAAACACAATAGAATTCAAACAAGTAATGAATTTATTAATGTTTTGAATATCAATGAATCAAATTCATTACTTACAATGATATGTCACTTACTATAATATTCCTTGAACTGCAAACTTGATTCCTTACGAGATTGTTTAGAGATTCATAATGAGGGAATCAAATCAAAATCCCCTTGAACCTAGAAAATCAAGCTTCAAACAATAATCTGTATGATGCGACTCCAAACTACTTAAATCTTTCAAGTATGAGATGAGGGACAATGTAATCTATTTAAATATATAGTGAAAACAAACACATGTAATACCTACCCTAGAAATTTTATTTATAATCAAGATTTAAGTGTAAGTGTATGATTAGTAGAATGATTAAGTTAATTGGATGCAATAATAAGAGGTTTCATAGAAAGAGAAAGAAAGTGGGTGTTCGATGGTGAATTGAAGAATTACTTGAATAATCATTGAAAAATCCCAAGAATCTGTTGATGAGTGAATTTAAACCAAATTCTTTCATAACTTTAAATAATGTTTTATGATTCAATTGAATTTTATTGAATCAGATGTGAGATTCCAGGTTATTCTTGTTTGTTGGAATTGTAACATCCCATCCCAATAAAGCACTTTTTTGGTAATTATCGAACGACACATGTTACTAAACACATAAAATCCACAAAATCCTCCAACACAAATCATAAAATCTTGCTCGAGCACCACAACTTTTACATTAGAAGCATCGAACCAACAAACTCCAAGCACCAAAACTAAATGATAGTGGAAGATTAAAAACGTACATACTAAATCCTCAAATACAAACTAGCAGGACAATAACAAGTGTTGCACAAGACACTGATAACTTCTCAAAGCTATAAAGAACTCTCCAGCAAAACCTGTTCTATCATTACTATCTCCAACTGACATCACTAACAACTCCAAGCCAATAGTAGTGGATCGAAACCAAAGCATCCTCAACCTGGGTTACCAAGAAACAAAAGAAAGACAACAAAACAATAAAACCCAGGAGTTTGTTAGATATGCAACATTATATATATGGCAACAAAACCCAACCACAAAAAGGAAATCTAAATCAATCCACAAGAACAACAGGGTACCAGACTGAAATACAACATCTAAATCCACAGGGTATAAATCAATGCATACTAGAAAATTACCGCAAAGTATGTTCAATTGCATAATGGCAATGTAAATGCGACTAAAGAATAGTAACACAATATAACTACGTATAAGCAAATGCACAACCACAAATAGTCACAGAGTAAAATCTGATGTCACACTAAGTCCAAATGTCACGTTATGAGTTTAGTCAACATACTAGTTATAAATACATACTATTTCAAACACCCACCACACAGTCCAATTATATCGTTTTGTGCTTAGATATCCATGAAAAACAGGCTTCCCACATTATTCATCATTTTTCCTTTTTCACTTACGTTTATCAGTGGCAACAAACACCATGCAAGCCCACACTAACCACTTCACAAGACATCACTATCCACCTATTCACTTCTTGTTCTTTCACATTCATAACACCAACAATACGTTAATCCACACGCAAGTTTACAACCAAATAACTGTCTTCATTCATTTAGATGTACAACTTATTTCTTTTTAATATTCACACAAGGTTCTCACATACACACATCAAACTATACATTCTTATAGTTCCAAACACACTCTTACTATTTAAGGATGTTCTAGACCCGAAGACCAATTATGAGTTCCATAATTCTTCTTTTATTAATCACTTCTAACCATCACTTAACAACATACGACAAGGTCATATACAAACTCATACAATGACCATAATATCACATTCATGATCAATAAAGGATGTCCCATATTACCTCTTGGCATTGTCAATACATATCCTAGACTAGCTATCTATACCCGTTCATGGAAATCTTGCAAGAACTTTGCCAATGCTGGCCACCGGTATAGATTCATGACAGTCTTACCAAAGTTTATGTCCATACTGGCTACCCAAACATTCAAGGCAATTTGTCGATGTTTCTACCCATACTAGCCACCAATATACCTTTTTGGCTTTTGCCAACATTTGCCTAGACTGGCCACCAGTATACCATCATCTCACGTATACTATCACACACATTTATACCATTTCAAATTGGTTACCAAGTCACATAGTTTAAATAAACACGTGAACAAACAAGATAGGTTTCAATGGCTATCACGTAATTCATGTCATCAACACATGCACACGTCCTTACCTTTTATTATAGAATTTTCACTATTTCCATACTTAGTTTCATTAACACGTACCCCACTACCACACACACATACAATCCATAAATCAAGTGATTTCCATTTAATTCCAATTTGCTCAATTCCTTATCAATTATTACTCGCAAGGGAATATACTTACATTCACATATCTAACACCGAAAAACATATCTACCAAACTCACCGAATTATCGAAGGGAATGTCCCCGATGCTATCTCCTTGGAATATTGGACGTCCCACTCCAACCACCTTTATCAACTATAAAAAATCAGAAGCGATACTAAAATCAACGCTATCAATTAATTTTATAGAAGATAGCCTCTACTTCTAACACGAAACCACAACTACCCAACGATAACCATGAGCACCCTCATCCTATGAACCTACAAAGAAACCCACGAATTCACTATGGAGATTACATGCCCAATTGACCACATCCACAAGCACAAACATCCTCCTACAACTAATTTAAGGGGAAAAACACACAAGACTATCTAGGATTATACATATAACTCCCTAGAATAAAAACCACAATATCTACCACCAAATCTCCTTACACACACGCACACATGAAACCCCAAATCACCCACTAGAACTGTAACATCCCAAACTCAAATAACCATTTAAAAATGCGGAATAAATTTTTTGTTTCAAATACCTCAATAAATCTTGATTTACGACAATTAAAATAATTACCATTCACCAACAATAGCTCAAATGCATCTATGACGTAAGTGTCCAAAAACTGCATTAACCACTAGAAAGTACTAATTCAAAACAAAGCTCTACTAAAGAAAGTCTCTCCAAGAAACAACCACTGAAAATGAAAATAAGCAAGTTAAAAATGCTAGCTACTACCACAAGCCACCACGGATCACAAATGTCTGCCTGCAAGACTTCACTATAGCTTCGTAGTGGACCGCTAACATTGGATACCTATTTTCAAGTCCAAAAACAAGGAAAAAGAGTGTGAATATAATATTTTAACTTCCAAAACTCAAGCAACATAATTATCAAGATTATACAATTATGAAGCATTTCTCTTTAATTACCAAGTGCATCCCATGCATTATTCTTTCACATGTATGATGGTCGAAGCCCTTTTTGAAAAGGTTTGAGCATCCCATGCCCTGAAAATAGCTATTGCTATAGGCAATAGTTCGTACGCCCCGCACACAAGAGTTGTGGGATACGCCCTGCGCACCCGTTGGACTTACTCAGGTTGCCAACAATTGGACTTACAATGGTTGCCAATAACACCACACGTCCCACACAGGCCATGCATAATACATACATATATATATATATATTATGCTTATCCATATCTCATAACATGCATCTTATTCATTTCGTACCATTCTTATATCATGCTCAACATTTTATAATAGCAACAGTTGCAACAAGGATAATAATCAAAACCGTACTCGGAGCTGTACCATTAAAACATTATAACCCTACACTCACCAATACCGCTTTGTTCAAACCTTCTCCTTGTCTTTGAGCGAGGCCTCAATGCCTTCCTCAAGCGTCCCTGTCAAAACAACTATAATTTTAGTCCGCATGATATATATAAATTGGCAAGAGAAAATGAAAGCATTAAATCAAAGTAAACCAACATTTGATATGATTTACCCAACAATTTATCAATTAAATAATTAACTATTTTTAAACTGCTCATTATGACATCAAAATATCCCATAAAATCATCCATAAACATTCTAGAACCAACCCAGAACCAAAACTATCAAAAAGCACCAAAAATCACTTTCGCTCGACCTTTCGCTCGAGCGAACTGTCAAGCGAAAACAATTTCGCTCGAGCGAAAATGTTCGCTCGACTCTAGTGGCTTTGACAAAAACCAAACGCTCCACCCTTCGCTCGAGCCTGGGGTTTCACTCGAGTGAAATATGCCTGGCTCGAGCGAAATTGCCTATTCCAGACTTTGTTTTGGGCGATTTGACGATCCTTCTCTTCTCCAACTTCTACCAACTCGATTTTTATGCCTAAAAATTCAAAAATCATTCATACCAAAGGGTCCCAACCATATGTAGACTTAACATACTCAATTTGTGGTCTTTACAACTCTTTGTTTCATCCAAAAATTTAAGCTTTGAGATCAAAAATCTAGGTTTTATCCCAAAAACGAGATTTGCGTAAGAACTTAGATCTAGACTAATTCTTAAGTGATACAAACATAAAAACTATAAAAATAGCTTCATAATTACCTTAGGAACAATGTTGTAGAAGACCTCTTCTTCAAATCCTTACTTTAAGCCTTCCAAATCTTTGAATCTCCACTAATCCCCTTAGCCTCCTTCTAGGGATTATACAACCCCTAATTCACCCTAATTCAGATTTTTAGGAGTTTTTTCCTCCTTACCCCTTCTCTAACATGCCATTATTTACACTTATAAAATACTTATCATCTTTTAAGCATATTTTTATATATATCCACCCCTTTATTAATTCTTCTTATTTATTTATAATTAAATCCCTCCAATTCTCCTTTGAAAATTATTAGAACATCTTAAAATTTATTAGATGGAAGAGACGAATATTACAACTCCTCCCCCCATATACAATTTCGTCCCCGAAATTTAAAGTAAGCAAAATAGAATACCTGAAAATAAGTGCAGATGTTTCTCCCACATAGCATCCTCGCTTTCCCATGTCGCTTCCTCAACTCCATGATTTCGCCATAAGACTTTGATCAAATGAACCACCTTGGAGCGTAGTACTTGCTCCTTGCGGTCCAAAATCTTCACTGGCATCTCTTCATAAGACAAATCCTCATGCGACTCCAAAGGCTCCACTTCTAACACATGCGTCGGATCACCCACGTACATCCAAAGTATAGACACGTGAAAGACATTGTGCAAGCGTGATAACTCAACCGGAAAAGCCAAACGATAAATCGTCTCCCCAACTCTATCCATGATCTCATATGGCCCAATATACCATGGCGCTAATTTCCCTTTTCCCTTGAAACGAACCACCCTTCCACGGTGAAACCCGTAAGAACACATGATCCCCAACTTCAAATTCCAACTCCTGCCGCCTATTATCCGCATAACTTTTCTGATGACTTTGGGCAACCCGTA
>NMUG010006019.1:0-12808 GCA_002855965.1 Monotropa hypopitys | reverse complement strand
TTTTCGGGTCCGGTCGTCCGGACCACGACCGAGTCTCATCCGGACGAGCTCGGCAGAGTGAAGGCAAAATGGTTCAGGTAGCGTCGTCCAGACGACGGGCTAGTCTCATCCGGACGAAGGTTCCATATTTCGGATTTTTGCTTCAGGAGGTATCGCCCGGACGACGGGGTTTCCCGTCTGGACAAAGGGGTTTCGTCCGGACGACGGTTGGGTTTCGTCCGGACGACGGTCGCAGAAATTGTATTTTTCTTACGTTTTAATGAAGGGCATTATGGTATTTTTCCCCTAGGTCAGGTCCTATGCCTAAAATCGGCCAGAACTATCTCTCCTCCCTCATTTCTCTAAACCTAGCCTCTCTCTTTCTCTCTTTTCTCTCTCTAAGACTCCATTAGAGCCCACGCTAAAAGCTTGGATTTGAGGGCCTTCCGGGCCTCCCCTGGACTTTTGTCAATGCTTAACGTTGATCACCTCTACGAGATCTATCCGGCAACGTGCATATCGAATCAACTCTCCAAATTTCGGGTAAGCCCTAATTTCTAAAGTGGTTGTCTTGTGTTTTCGCCTTTAGAAACGTTGTTCCTAACGTTGTCCTCTATCCATTGACGTACATAGGTTCGCGAGCATCGGAGTTTGTCGCGGCTAGGATTTTAGTCGTAGGCGCGCGCGTTGAGGTAAATATGTTACTATCTTTTGTATGTGTCTATATGTAGCTCACTAATGGTTTAAAAAATCAAGAATTTAATGATTTCATAAAATGCCCCAATTTTTGAATAAATGATCGATTTTGAGAAATTGGTATAATTTGATTCGCATTCATGTATTATTGAATATCCTTGGTAGGATTAGAATGCGAGAATGTGTGAATTTGGTTGAGCGTGTGACTAGATGATCATTTGGGGAAAATTGGGCGATGTGGGTACATTGGTGATTTTTGTTGAAATTGAGGAGATAGGATACCCTCTCGACCTTGTATTGGTCTTAGTGAGCAACATTGTAGTATTGGACCATTCGTCGGCAAGTGTAAATGTGGTTTTGGCCATTGGGATGGCCTTGGTGCCGTAGGCACCCTTGGTGTTCGATAAAATGTCTATGAGAGACAAAGACCTTGGAGTTTGGTGAATTCGTCACCTTAGGTTAGGAAATTCGTTCCTAGACCTTGGAAGCATGTTATGGTCTCATTGGGTGAATTCGTCATCCTTGGGTTGGGAACTCGTCCCTTGTTAGCAAAGTCGTTGCTTGTGTCTTAGGTGAATTCATCACCTAGAGTCGGGAAATCGTCCCTCGTGACAAATTCGTTGCCCGTGTTGGAGAACTCGTCTCCATCGACTCAAACTCTAAAACTTACCTAACTCACTTATATTAATTAACCAACAAACAATAACACAAAGGACTTAGTATTGCTTGGTGATCAATTCGTGATCATAGGACCAATTCGTGGTCACATATATGTATAGGTTAGTTCTTGAATTCGTTGAGACTACCTAGATCAATTCGTGATCTTCGTGCCAATTCATGGTCATTCGAGTGTGAGGTTAGTTCTTGAATTTGTTGAGACAACCAGAATCAATTCGTGATTCACTCGGTAGCTAGTTAACCCTTGAATTCGTCAAGGTGACTGTAAATCGATGAACGACTCGATGGTTTTCTGGTTACCTAAGCTAGCCCAAGGTCTGACTGTCAACCCTATCTTAGAATTCGTCCAATAGGTTTCGAATCCCTTGTGGCCCTTTTCTAAAATGTTCCGAACCGAGAATTGAACCAACCAAAGTTTAAGATAATAAATCCACCTACTTGTATTACCTATATATGTACATATATAGAGGAAGTGAGAGTACCATTGGCTTGGGTTGGATGTTGACTTGTGAATCTTACTGTGGTGGTACTAGCCAACTCGTGGCTTTGGTAAAGGAGTGAGACTTGGCCAATTCGTGGCATTTGATAGCTTGAGGCTTGGAGCCAACTCGTGGCATTTGTACATGTTATGGTTAGGCCAATGTGTATGGCATTGGCATGTTTTGATTTGAGACTAAGTAGGGAGATAAACTACAAGTTGGTATTGGATTTTCATGGAAACCATTGGTTGGCCTTGTCTAGGTAACATCCGGTTTGCGTGGCTGTGAAACCCTTTGGGTAAGTACCTTCTATTATCTATGTATAACGAGATTGGATTATGGGCTTGGTGTGACCCTTGTGTGGTGGTCCCGGTGATTATTAGTGACTTCTTTCCGGTTGGGGTTTGGTTGTTCAAATAGAGAGTTTTGTCTTACGTTGCGATAGTTGGATAGATGCAAAGGTTTGAGATCTTTCTAATGATACGAGAGTACAAATGGTTCTTTTGATTGGGTTATGTGGACAAGAGGTTGAGATTGAGGATCTTGGGTGCGAGTGTCGGAAACATGCTTGGGATTGCATTGTAGGATTTCAACCACCTTGCACATATTAACCATATTTTCATATACAGTTGATAGTCGCATATTTGTTGGGTCTTTATGACTCAACATTTTTCCTACAGTTCTTTGCAGGGTTTGCAGGGTTGGATAGCTAGTAGCAGGGAGTTGGCTTAGGCTTGCTCCAGGTTCCTTTGTGTGAGGAGCATCTCATGTGTTCTTTTACTTACTACAGTTTTTCCCCTACTTTTCCCCCCTTGTAGCCTACGGGCATTCCTTGTTCTTTAAAGAAGTTGTTTTACAGTTTTATTGGAAGCAAGTTCCATGTGAAAAAGGATTGTTAATGTTCTACTTCCACATGTTTTGTATAAAGGTTTGTAAAGAGACATGTTTGTACTTCTTTTACTTCACTGCCCCTTTGTTGGTGGATTGGTTTATGCAAAAATGTTTATGCATTTCTTTAATTAAAAAAAAGGTTTGAAAATCCATGGCATGACAACTTGGTATCAGAGCTTTTGTTCGAATACCTTCAGACCATGGGGAGATTTTTGTCTCTATGGGTTCTCAAAACAGTTTTGAAAATGATTTTCTTCCGCATTTGCATGCATTGAGAGTTGCATGGAATTAGTACGCCCTTGTATGAGGCGTAGAAGTTTGGCTTGGGTTGTAGGCTAGTGTGAGCCTTGGGAATAAAGAGAAATCGTGCATAGCTTTCTTTAGGTTATCTATTTGTAGTTGCCCGTTGGTTCTTTTTAGGTGGTTGATTGCTCCATATGTGGATATTGGGATTCCTTAGCTTATATCGCGGTTCCTTAGTGTTATTTTGCGATCTCCTAGTTCTTCTCGGTTTGTGTGCTATGATATACTACCCGTATGTGAATATCGTTTCGTTTGTTGGCTAGGATTTCTCGTCGTGTATCGTCCCTATTGCCAAGATGGTTAATCACCGAAGAGGTCACCGAGCACATCAGGTGCAACAAGGAGTTCAAAGGGAGAATGTTCAGTTAGAGGATGCTGTCGATCCGAGAAGTTTTGTTCAGCAGCTTGCAGAATCCTTGGTTGAGCATCTCAAGCCCCCAGGGCTAGAGGCGTTAGTGTTGTGATGGAGTCCTTGTGGGAATTTTGTGCTATGAATCCTCCTAGTTTCGATGGTGAAGGTGAGCCACTTGAAACAAATCACTAGTTTTCAGGTATCTCAAAGGTGTTGGATACCCTCGAGATTCAGGAAGACAAGATGCGAGTATCTTTTGCCTCCTATCAGTTGGTCGGTGATGCGGGTAAATGGTGGAATTCGGTCATAGAAATCGAGAGAGATGCAAGAAGAATGGCTAGAGTTGCTAATCCGGAAGCAGTAGAGGATGATTCAGTTCCTATGTCGTGGGATCAGTTTGTCGCCGCCTTTGAAAATCAATATTTCTCAGAAGCATTTCGGGATCAGTTGCGGAGTCAGTTTGAGTTGTTGCAGTAGGGCAACATGACGGTGTCTCAGTATGCTATCAAGTTTCTAGCCTTGTCGCGTTTTGCCCCAGAGTTGGTCATCTTAGAGGATCGTAAGTGCCGAAGATTTGAGAAGGGTCTTTGTCCGTCGCTTCAGAAGCTCGTTAAGGGGTATCGTATCCGTTCTTTCGCCGCAATGCTAGAGTGTGCTAGGGCAGTTGAGCCAGTTTGTCCAGAAGCAGAGAAGGAAGTTCCAGTGTGGGAGCCTCGTCGGCAGTCCGTTAGTACCAACTCGAGATCATCGTCAGGTAGCATGGGAAGAAAGAGACATAGAGATCAGATGCAGGTGTTCAGTCAGCAGCGTTCTCAGTTCGTTTTAGATGTCAGTTTTCAGGGAGCACTGTCCAGTGGTTCGATTGTTTGCCATCATTGCAGGCAGACAGGCCATTACCGTTCTCAGTGTCCTCAGATCGTTTGTTCCCATTGTAGCCAGTCAGGGCATATGAGCAGAAATTGTGTGCGAAGAAATGGTGGTCAGGAAGAGTTGGCAGTCGGGCAGCATTCTGCAGCAGATATCAGAGTTGCACAGCGACAGCAGGGAAGTCAGAGTCACCGATCATTCGATTCCAGTCCTCAGTTCGAGAGAGGAACCAGTTCTAGTGACGCACGTCGTGCTTTGATTCAGAGAGGCAAGCATCCAGTTGGGAAGAAAACTCGTGGAGGAGCTTATGCTATTGCCTCAGCGGATCCACAGCCGCCATTTTCACCGTTTCAGTAGATTTGTGTTGCTTTGTTTTCCTTGGTAGCAACCCACGTTAGTAGGATTGATGCACCTGTCGGCATCTCCCCCTTTGTTTCGCGATTTTGGTTTGGTATTATTGCGTTTCTACTTAGAACGTTGTTTCTCTTGTCGAGACTTCTCTCTTATAAGAACCTCTTTGGTGGAACTCTTGGTGTGTGGGAGAAATGCTTGGGTTGTAAACTTCTCAGTTGTACCTTCTTCTAAGTATTGTGGCGATACTCCTGGCTTACAAAATTGTTTCCTTGTTGAAGTCATGAATGACTTGTTGGGACCACTTGTGCCACTTTTGTTTGTTGGTGATGGCCAAGCTTGTGCTTGCTTTCCGCTTGCTTAGTTGGATACACCTTTTGGAATCGTTCTTGTCCCTCGCAACTAGATGTTCTAGCATCCGTGACGTGGGTAGATTGTACTAAAAATGGGAACGAGTAATTGAGTCGGTTATTCTCACACCTTCAGTGTGGAATCGACCGTGTGTGTACTTCTTTGGTTGTGTGATTAAGGATGACTCTATGGGTTAGGTTGAGAACCGTGTCCGGCCGGCACCTCTCAAACTTGAATCATAGTAGTCACTTGATATCGCATTGGGTGCGTGCATGGGGATATATACGTGTTCCCCTATCTATATGTATATGGGTGTTGGTACTCGTGGGAAAAGTGGCGCAAATCATAAAGACACTTGTATAAGAATATTGAAACGATAAATAAAAAGAATGTCGCCGATCGTATCCCCATCCTATCGCTACTTATGTTGTTGCTATATGGATTGTTAGTTGTCTCTCCTTGAAAATATTGTTTGCTTCATTGTTGCCAAAGATTTGTGGCTCCTACCATTGAACATCTCTTTTTGGAATATCTTGTATTCCTTGTATCGTTGATAAGTCCGGTTGTTGTGTCAACGCGTCCACACCATCTCGGAAGTTGTTCCTTTGACCTTTGTGTGACTCGCGGTTGGATTTCAAAATTTCCATATTATGATTGTTGATCAAATTTTTTTTTAAAAGAAGTGGCCCATCCCATTGTTGCATCATTGTTGAGTCAACTATTGTTTGATGCTTATCGTACCGGAGAGCACCCCCAAAAATCTTGTTTCGTGGTTTGGTCTCGAATTGATATTGTTGACCTCTTGTTCTCGAGGAGAACCATTTATGCGTTGTTGTCCTTTGATCGATGATTCCACCCTTTGGGAAAGATTGTTCACGTTGTTGTCATACTGTCGTTGAGTTGTTCACTGTATCGGTGTCTGCCGTATCGGGGAGTATCCCCTTTTGATCTCGCTTGTAGCTTGCGGTTTTGACTTGAACTCTCGTTCTTTGGTCGTTTCGGTGTAATCCTACCTTTAGGAAATTTCGGGGACGAAATTGTTTTAAGGTGGTTGAGATGTCACAACCTGTTTTTCAAAGAGGAATTTCTGGAATATCGATTCGTATTTTAAATAAGATTTAAAATCTAATTTATTTTATCTTAAATTTCTAGTGCGATTTTAATGTGGTTGACCCTAGGATGAGGTAGAGGATTTGATTACGAATCCAACGCAAATACGTTCAGAAGTCGCGCGTCAACAATTCTAGTAATTTTCGGGTCCGGTCGTCCGGACCACGGCCGAGTCTCGTCCGGACGAGCTCGGCAGAGTGAAGGCAAAATGGTTCAGGTAGCGTCGTCCGGACGACGGGCTAGTCTCGTACGGACGAAGGTTCCAGATTTCGGATTTTTGCTTCAGGAGGTATCGCCCGGACGAAGGGGTTTCCCGTCCGGACGAAGGGGTTTCGTCCGGACGACGGTTGGGTTTCGTCCGGACGACGGTCGCAGAAATTGTATTTTTCTTGCGTTTTAATGAGGGGCATTATGGTCTTTTTCCCCTAGGTCAGGTCCTATGCCTAAAATCGGCCAGAACTATCTCTCCTCCCTCATTTATCTAAACCTAGCCTCTCTCTTTCTCTCTTTTCTCTCTCTAAGACTCCATTGGAGCCCAAGCTAAAAGCTTGGATTTGAGGGCCTTCCGGGCCTCCCCCGGACTTTTGTCAAGGCTTAACGTTGATCACCTCGACGAGATCTATCCGGCAACGTGCATATCGAATCAACTCTCCAAATTTCGGGTAAGCCCTAATTTCTAAAGTGGTTGTCTTATGTTTTCGCCTTTAAGAAACGTTGTTCCTAACGTTGTCCTCTATCCATTGACGTACATAGGTTCGCGAGCATCGGAGTTTGGTGCGGCTAGGATTTTAGTCGTCGGCGCTCGCATTGAGGTAAATATGTTACTATCTTTTGTATGTGTCTATATGTAGCTCACTAATGGTTTCGAAAATCAAGAATTTAATGATTTCATAAAAAGCCCCAATTTTTGAATAAATGATCGATTTTGAGAAATTGGTATAATTTGATTCGCATTCATGTATGATTGAACATCCTTGGTAGGATTAGAATGCGAGAATGTGTGAATTTGGTTGAGCGTGTGACTAGATGATCATTTGGGGAAAATTGGGCGATGTGGGTACATTGGTGATTTTTGTTGAAATTGAGGAGATAGGATACCCTCTCGACCTTGTATTGGTCTTAGTGAGCAACATTGTAGTATTGGATCATTCGTCGGCAAGTGTAAATGGTTTTGGCCATTGGGATGGCCTTGGTGCCGTAGGCACCCTTGGTGTTCGATAAAATGTCTATGAGAGACAAAGACCTTGGAGTTTGGTGAATTCGTCACCTTAGGTTAGGAAATTCGTTCCTAGACCTTGGAAGCATGTTGTGGTCTCATTGGGTGAATTCGTCATCCTTGGTTTGGGAACTCGTCCCTTGTTAGAAAAGTCGTTGCTTGTGTCTTAGGTGAATTCGTCACCTAGAGTCGGGAAATTGTCCCTCGTGGAAAATTCATTGCCCGTGTTGGAGAACTCGTCTCCATCGACTCAAACCCTAAAACTTACCTAACTCGCTTATATTAATTAACCAACAAACAATAATACAAAGGACTTAGTGTTGATGGTGATCAATTCGTGATCATAGGACCAATTCGTGGTCACATATGTGTATAGGTTAGTTCTTGAATTCGTTGAGACTACCTAGATAAATTCGTGATCTTCGGGACAATTCGTGGTCATTCGAGTGTGAGGTTGGTTCTTGAATTCGTTGAGACAACCAGAATCAATTCGTGATTCACTCGGGAGCTAGTCAACCCTTGAATTCGTCAAGGCGACTGTAAATCGATGAACGGCTCAATGGTTTTCTGGTTACCTAAGCTAGCCCAAGGTCTGACTGTCGACCCTATCTTGGAATTCGTCCAATAGGTTTCGAATCCCTTGTGGCCCTTTTCTAAAATGTTCCGAGCCAGGAATTGAACATACTAAAGTTTAAGATAATAAATCCACCTACTTGTATTACATATATATGTACATATATAGAGGAAGTGAGAGTACCCTTGGCTAGGGTTGGATGTTGACTTGTGAATCTTATTGTGGTGGTACTAGCCAACTCGTGGCTTTGGTAAAGGAGTGAGACTTGGCCAATTCGTGGCATTTGACAGCTTGAGGCTTGGAGCCAACTCGTGGCATTTGTACCCATTACGGTTAGGCCAATGTGTATGGCATTGGCATGTTTTGATTTGAGACTAAGTAGGGAGATAAACTACAAGTTGGTATTGGATTTTCGTGGAAACCATTGGTTGGCCTTGTCTAGGTAACATCCGGTTTGCGTGGCTGTGAAGCCCTTTGGGTAAGTACCTTTTATTATCTATGTATAACGAGATTGGATTAGAGTCTTGGTGTGACCCTTGTGTGGTGGTCCCAGTGATTATTAGTGACTTCTTTCCGGTTGGGATTTGGTTGTTCAAATAGAGAGTTTGGTCTTCCGTTACGATAGTTGGATAGATACGAAGGTTTGAGATCTTTCTATTGATGCGAGAGTACAAATGGTTCTTTTGATTGGGTTATGTGGACAAGAGGTTGAGATTGAGGATCTTGGGTGCGAGTGTCGGAAACATGCTTGGGATTGCATTGTAGGATTTCACCCACCTTGCACATATTCACCATATTTTCATATACAGTTGATAGTCGCATATTTGCTGGGTCTTTATGACTCAACCTTTTTCCTACAGTTCTTTGCAGGGTTTGCAGGGTTGGATAGCTAGTAGCAGGGAGTTGGCTTAGGCTTGCTCCAGGTTCCTTTGTGTGAGGAGCATCTCATGTGTTCTTTTACTTACTACAGTTTTTTCCCTGCTTTTCCCCCTTGTAACCTACGGGCATTTCTTGTTCTTTAAAGAAGTTGTTTTACAGTTTTATTGGAAGCAAGTTCCATGTGAAAAAGGATTGTTAATGTTCTACTTCCGCATGTTTTGTATAAAGGTTTGTAAAGAGACATGTTTGTACTTCTTTTACTTCACTGCCACTTTGTTGGTGGATTGGTTTATGCAAAAATGTTTATGCATTTCTTTAATTCAAAAAAAATGGTTTGAAAATCCGGGGCGTGACAGAGAGTGTGTTGACCGCAGTGCCAGCTACAGCAGGGGTGGCTATCCAGTGGGATCAGTTTGTGGATGCGTTTAATGAGAAATATTTCTCACGCTTCTATCAGGGGGAGAAGAAGAGGGAGTTCATGTTGCTGGAACAGGGAACCTTATCTGTCGAGGAGTATGTCTCGAAGTTCACATCTCTATCTCGCTTTGCTCCGCTGATGGTGTCTATAGAGGAAGACATGTGCGAGAAGTTTCTTATGGGATTAAATTCCCGTATTCATCCATGGTTGTCATTACTGGAGATTCAGGGTTCAAGCAGTTGGTGAGCAAGGCCAAGATTTGTGAGAGAGATCTGGAGAGGGCTTATGGCCGTAGAGATTAGTTCAAGAAGGCTCGCACGGATGGTGCTTTTCAGAGAGGATCTGGTAGCCGATCATATAGAGGTCAGAGTGTTAAGACTTTCAGGGGATCTTCACATCCTCCTCGTTCATTTGCTGGCAGAGGGTAAGGTTTCAGTGGACCTCGTCGTGGATCTTTTGCTCAGCCGCAACACCAGTCTGGTAATTTTCAGGGCAGAGGATCAGCAGGATCTCAACTCTCAGGAGTGGTCTGTTATCGTTGCAATAGAAGGGGCATCTGGCCAAGGACTATTTTGAGGGAGATATCACTTGCTACAATTGTGGACAGTTGGGTCACAGGAGGACCGAGTGTCCCAAACCTTTGGCAGAGGCATCTTCTGTGGGGAATGCTCCGACCATAGGCAGAGGTGCAGGGAGCAATGTTCGAGGAAGAGGCCCGGGAGAGTTTTCATCAGCAAATCGTCAGGGCAGAGTCTTTGCTATCACTGAGCAGGATACTCATGTTTCTCGTCACGTGGTGACAGGTACACTTCCCATCGATAACAATGAAGCCTATATTCTAATAGACCCAGGTTCCACTCACTCTTTTGTTTTGCTGAAATATTCAAAGAATCTGATCCATCTTCCAGAAACCTTAGAACCTAGTCTAGCAATTTCAACTCCTATCGGTGAAGTCATTGTCATTGATTCTATTTATAAGGGATGTGACATCCATGTCCAGTCCTGGATTCTGTCGGTAGACTTGTTACCTTTAGATATGGTGGACTTTGATGTCATCCTAGGGATGGATTGGTTATCCTTCTATTATGCTGTTATTGATTGCTTTTGAAAGAAAGTGACGATCAACATACCCAATCTACCATCATTCAAAATCTATGGCGATAGGAAGATCGCTTCATCCTGTTTAATCTCAGCTTTAAAGGCCAGTCAATTGTTAATGAAGGGGTGTCAGGGATTCTTAGCCCACGTGGTAGATACCAGAGTTTCTAGTTCTAAAATATCAGAAATACCCGTAGTCAGTGAATTCTCAGATGTTTTTTCCGAAGATTTACCAGGAGTACCAGTCGAGAGAGAGATCGAGTTTTCCATAGAATTGTTACCAGGTGTATCTCCGATATCCATATCTCCATATAGAATGGCACCATTAGAGTTGAGAGAATTGAAAACCCAATTGCAAGATCTTCTAGAGAAAGGCTTTATTAGACCAAGCGTGTCGCCGTGGGGAGCACCAGTTCTGTTTGTCAAGAAGAAGGACAGCAGTATGAGAATGTGCATCGACTATAGACAGTTGAACAAGATCACGATCAGAAATAAGTATCCCTTACCTCGAATAGATGATTTATTTGACCAGTTGCAAGGAGCGTCAGTATTCTCAAAGATTGATCTTAGGTCTGAATATCATCAGCTGAAAGTTAAAGAAAGTGATATATCCAAGACTGCGTTCAGAACGAGGTATGGTCACTACGAGTTCGTAGTTTTGCCTTTTGGTTTGACCAATTCCCCAGCTGCATTTATGCACCTGATGAATCGAGTGTTTAAGCCTTACCTTGATTCCTTCGTCATTGTCTTTATTGACGATATCCTAATCTATTCTCGAAACAAGGAGGAACATTCGAATCATCTGCATTTAGTGCTTCAGTTGCTGAGAGAGAAGAAGTTGTATGGAAAACTGAGCAAGTCAGAATTCTGGTTGGATAAGGTGGTTTTCCTCGGTCATATAGTTTCGGAAGGAGGTATATCAGTTGATCCGGAAAAGATTGAAGCTGTTGTTAGTTGGGAGAGGTCGTCATCTGTAATTGAGATAAGAAGTTTCTTAAGTTTAGCAGGTTATTACCGTCGCTTTGTAGAGAATTTCTTTGTCATTGCTAAACCATTAACTCGGCTAACCCATAAAGAAACCAAATTTGTGTGGTCAGAGGATTGTGAGCAGAGTTTCCAGGAGTTGAAGAGTAAATTGGTGTCCACGCCTGTGTTGACTATTCCAACGGGATCCGGGAATTTTGTCATCTATAGTGATGCTTCACATCAGGGCTTGGGATGTGTCTTAATGCAAAATGGTCGAGTAGTCGCTTACGCTTCAAGACAGCTTAAAACTCATGAACGAGCCTACCCTATGCATGATTTGGAACTTGCAGCCATTGTCTTTGCATTGAAGCAATGGAGGCATTACTTGTATGGGGAAACTTGTGAAATTTTCACGGATCATCAGAGTTTGAAATATCTTTTCACTTAGAAGGATCTGAATCTGAGGCACCGAAGATGGATGGAGCTGATTAAGGATTGTGATTGTACCATTATGTACCACCCATGCAAAGCTAATGTAGTAGCTGATGCCTTGAGACGGAAGTCGTCAGGGAGGTTATCGTGTTTGAAGGGTGTTAGATCGAATTTAGTTTCTGATATGAAATCTTTAAGAGTAAATTTGGGAATGAGAGGAGATGAAACTTTATTAGCAACCCTAACCTTGAAGCCGTTGTTAATCGAGCGAATCCAAGAAGCTCAGAAAGAAGATGTGGTGTTGCAGAAGATTATAGAAGAGGTGAAAAGGGGAGATCGAACAGATTTTGTCCTACGGGATGATGGAATTTTGTTGTTGGGGAATTGGTTGTGTATCCCTAATGAAAAGATTTTGAAGAGAGAAATTTTGGAGGAAGCTCACAGTTCAGCCTACGCCATGCACCCAGGCAGTACCAAATTGTACCGATCTTTGAGGGAACATTATTGGTGGTCTGGCATGAAGAGAGAAGTCGCAGAATTTGTATCGAGGTGTTTAGTTTGTCAGCAAGTGAAGGCAGAACATCATCGTCCTGCAGGGTTATTGCAACTGTTGTCGATACCAGAATGGAAGTGGGATCAAATCACGATGGATTTTGTCTCGGGTTTGCCGCGAACTCAGAGAGGTCACGATTCAATATGGGTGATTGTCGATAGATTGATCAAGTCAGCCCATTTTCTTCCAATCAAAGTTTATTTCAGCCTTGATAAGTTAGCCGTGTTGTATGTTAATGAAATCATTAAGCTTCATAGAGCCCCGTTATCCATAGTGTCCAATAGAGATCCGAGATTTACATCGAGATTTTGGCCGAGTCTTCAGAGAGCGATGGGAACTGCATTGAAATTCAGTACAACATTCCATCTGCAGACTAATGGACAATCAGAAAGAACCATTCAAACCTTAGAAGATTTGTTGCGAGCGTGTGTCTTAGAATTTTCTGGAGGTTGGGATGATCTGTTGCCGCTGATGGAGTTCGCGTATAATAATAGTTATCAAGCTACGATAGAAATGGCTCCGTACGAAGTGTTGTATGGGAGGAAGTGTAGAACGCCAATTTGTTGGGCCGAAGCGGGAGAAAGAAAATTGTTAGGGCCGGAAATCGTTTAAATA
>NMUG010006018.1:0-12806 GCA_002855965.1 Monotropa hypopitys | reverse complement strand
GTTCGCTTCTTGACCGAGCCTTCAACAGTCGTCTGCACCGGCCTCCGGTCAAGGATTTTCGCTACAAAGGCTGAGCCTCCGGCGGTCATCCGCCAGGCTTCTGTCGGTCCTAGCACAATACCTTCATGGGTTCGCCCCTTGACCGAGCCTTCAGCAGTCGTCTGCACCGGCCTCCGGTCAAGGATTTTTGCCACAATGGCCGAGCCTCTGGCGGTCATCCGCCAGGCTTCTGTCGGTGTTACGCTGGTCTCACCCTACTGGATAAGACGTCCGGATCAATCTAAGGGGATTGGTAAACCCCTTAGCATGTCCGGATGCCAGCTGATATAAAATTATTTTTATACAAACAAGTTAAGTACAAGAAGCATTCACACATTTCATAGAAAAGTGGGTCCAGGACCGAAGGATGATTACAAAAGATTTTTCAAAAACAAGCAAAAGGAAAAGAAGAAAAGGAAGCCGTCAGTGTTGCTCCGGATGCTGCCCCTCCGGGTTGTGCTCCCTCTCTTCGGCACCTTCCTCTCCTTCTTCTCCATCATCCTCGACCTCCGGATAGGTCTCCTCTACCGGAATCATGATTATCTCCAGACATCTGCCGTACCATCGAGCAGAGTGACTGTCTGGCATGTTTGCCCTTTGTAAAGCCAGGTCATATCTGTGCCGATGGCCCGTCGTATACCCAGGAATGTAGCTCCTTTCATGCTGAAGGACCACCTGATTCCGGCATTGTTGACCGAGGGTCTCCCGGGCATCCTTCAGTCTTGAGCGGTAGCCGGACGCTTCAGATACCTTGGCCATATCCTGCCCCTTCTTCTTTTCTGCGTCCAGCTCTTTCTTGTGTGAACGCCTCTCGCCCCTCAGCTTTTTATCCAGGTCAGTCTCCCTCTTCTTCCCCTCCTACACTACCGTCCGGAGGTCAGAAATTTCAGCATCCTTCGCGGTAACCTCACTCTGCAGCCGGACCGTGTCACTGGCGAGTCGCAAGAACCTGTCGTACACAGTGGAGAAACGGGCAATGCCCTACAAAAGGAAGAACAATCAATTAGCAGGCTGCATAAAGTACAGGGGTCTGGAAAAAGACTGTCAAAAGGTATTACCTCAACCAGACAGGAGAAGCCCTTCTCCACCCGTCCAACATAAAGATCCGGCATGGTAGCAGTGTTGCCGGGTGACGCCAAAACCTTTGCAAATCGCACCCCCAGCTCAAGGTGCTCCACCACACTGTCAGAGGCCAAAAATTGGGTGCCATCCGGCCAGGTCAGATCCGGCTGCCACACCTCTTCGGATCCAACCGGCCGCTTCCCACAGTCTCCGGTGGAATGTGATAAAGTCCTCCCTTGGGGCTGCCGAACCTGCTCTACAGCCGCCGCCACTGCCGGATCCCGAGATCCGGTCTCAACCAGAGGAGTCTGGGAGCCAGTAGCATCCCCGGCCGCAGCAAGAGGTCCCGGGGTAGGAGGGATGTTGGTAACAGTGCCCCTGGAGGTGGTGCCCTCTGTCCCCTCGGTTACCTTCCTCTTCTTCATGACAAAATCTTTCGTTATGGGGCGAGCATCTTCCTCGAATCCCTCTCTGATCGGCATCACAGGAGCTTCGGCAAGGGCGGCGCTGTCTCTTTCTCTTATCCTCTAAAAAGGACAGATAGGACGGCCGATATTCCAGGATCCGGGGGACGTCTCTGTGTGGAAGATTCCGAAGCGCAGTGAGATGACTAGGCTCGGCTCGGTTCTTCAACCGAAGGGTAACCCTCGAAAGAACTGCAAAACAAGAAATTCGATCAGTCGGAATAAAAGATAGCAGGATAAAAAAGAGACTCAAACAAAGCTTACGGGGCATCCCCTTAGCAGTCGGAATGGGTTTGCTACCGTCGGCAGGGTTGTTATAGCCTCCGGTAACCAAGACATAAATATCAGTAAACTTGTCAGAATCCGGCAAACGTGTGAACAAGTCACCGAATCCAGGCCGGGCGCTCAAAAAATAGCGCTTCATTTTCTTATTCTGGGAAAGTGTAAAAAGACCAAAAAGATCCGCCATATCAAAGACAAGACCTTGGGTACGGCACAGCTTTCTGATGCAGCCAACCACCCTATACGTATTCCCGGAGAGCTGGGCTGGGGAGAGCTCATACTCCCGCAGGAGGTCTCTGATAAACTCATCGACAGGTAACCGGAGGCCTCCCTCCATAATGGCCATCAGAGGGATGGCAACATAATTATCTCCGTATGGAACCTCCACCGGCTCATACAGAAGTTCCAACGTGACATCATCTGGGATGGCAAATCTCTCCCTAAATCCATCCTGCAGCTGGACGCCGGTCTTTGTATACTTCAGGTAAGGGCAAGCACGCCTGCCGGACGGCCCAGCGGCCTCTGGCTCCACTTCTTCGGCAGCCTCCTCAGCCTCAACAGGAGCCACCGGGGGAGGGCGGGTATCTATCGGGCTGGCCGACTCAACAACTTCATCGCTATAAGCCTCGTTGCTCGCCGTCGACGACGAGGTCGACAACAACATCAGAACCCACCTCCGAGCCCATCTCCGCATCACTGCCGGATCGGGTGTCGTCAGAATCCGACATCTTCTGCTCACGTCCTGCCGGACAATCAAAACGATAGTTAGAGGGCGATAAATCCTCATACTTGGGGCTTGCGCCGACTCTACTTTCCCTTCGCCAAAGGGTTCATAACCCAGTCGGCAAAAGGGACGACCGTCCGGCAGACAGGCAGTCGGACTGACGAATCTCCCATCAATCGGGAAGGAGATCGCCTTAATGAAGAAAAGAAAATACAAACGGTTGAGATCCGGATAATACCTGAAGAGAGGAAGAACGAAGCAAGCCTGGAGGTCTGAGAGTCCGGAAGCTAGCAGTCGTCGGAATCAAGCGTCGGAGAGCAAGAAACTCGGGAGCAGTAAATTCTTCAACTGCCACTTCTCTATATTTATAGACGAAGGCAGGGGACAGCCTGCCCTTCGCGGATCCCGAAGAGGCGGCGTGGACCAATCAGACGACGGTACAGATTTCGAAGGGACGTCCCATCAGCACGCCCTCTTCCTCCGACCAATCATGGTCTGACACGTGGACCCCCAGAAGCGGCGGTTGAAACACAATTATTATACCCAGTGACGCGCCGGACAATGCGCGTGTGTCAATCATCAACCACGAAGCTTCTGGATCATGAAATTCTTCGGCAACATCACTCAACATCCGGCTCAACGGACTGATTATCGTCCGGCATAATGCATCAATCCCTTCCAACAAGTTGAAAAGAATTGATGGGCTATTGTGGTAGCCGGACCCTAACCATCTTGGGCCGGACCCCATCTATCCGGATCATCCCAACAATCCGGATCCTATACATATCTCACGGAGCAATCTAGGGCCGTCGGCCTCACGGACCTCCGAACATGCACTGCTATTGGACAGATCCGGCGGATCATCATGTGTTCAACACCCTAAGCAGTCTCAACGGACACCAGAAGGAGCCAGGCTGGTCCGGCCATGCGGTCTCTTTCAACCTTCGGCATGCCATCCGGACGTCAAGGAAGCCCAGCATTTCCACTCCCCACTGGGAGAGGGGACAACTTCCACCGACGGACGGTCTCATGCCGGAGGGGTCCACCATCGGCAGCAGCAGGGAACAATGACCTCCGGCAGGTGGCACTCGGGTCGGCCGTACATCTGCTGACGTGGCCTAGGTCGGATCAGCGGCCCACTAGCACTGTAGGGCTAACATCAGCATTCAGCCTCCTGCCCGTGTGCATCACACGCTTGCATTCTTGGCGCCAAAGTCAGCACGCCTATATAAACTCCATCAAAACAGTGTTCACGGGACCCAACTGAACAGTTCTCTGGTATCTCTCCGACTCTCCTTCAGTTTACGGTTTCCTTTCTTTGACCGTTGCTGACTTAGCCATCGGAGGCCCCTCTCGGTCGCTGCCGACCGGTGGGCACTGACCCTTGTGATTGCAGGAGCCAAGCAGGTGATCCATCTTCTCTTATAGGTGACCGAGCATCCAGCCGAAGCACTCCCTCCGAGTCGTCCGGCCATCATCCGAAGGATCCACAGCACCCTCCGGATTTTCAGTCACCACATGGCGGAATTACTTATACGGCGAGAAATTTGAGATGTTCTCCGACCATAAAAGCTTGAAGTACTTGTTCACATAAAAGGAGCTTAATTTGCGGCAGAGGCGTTGGATGGAACATTTGGAAGATTACGATTTCGAGTTGCATTACCATCCCGGTAAGGCAAATGTCGTTGCGGACGCGTTGAGCAGGAAATCGTCTCACTTGGCTAGTTTAGCAGTTCTTGATTGGAGGTCGATGGAGGACTTAGGTCCGTTTGTGTTACATGTGGAGGAAACCGGAGAGCAGGCCACTTTATGTAATCTATCTATCCATTCAGAGCTTTCTCGTTGGGTGATTGAGGCTCAGGCAGACGATTCAGAGGCGGCAGAGCTACGTGCAAAATTCCTTAGTGGTGACGCTCGACAGGGTTGGATGATTCATTCGGATACCAGTTTGCGCTATCTTGGGCGGTTGTTTGTTCCCGATTCTTGTCGAGGAGGTATATTGCACGAGTTTCATCATTCTCCTTTAGCTGTTCATCTTGGAGGGACAAAAATGTATCACGATCTTCGACGACAGTTTTGGTGGCCAGGAATGAAGAGGGATGTGGCGACATTTGTTTCGAGGTGCCTTACTTGCCAGCAAGTGAAAGCAGAGCATCAGCGACCTGTGGGTTTACTTCAGCCGTTGCCGATTGCCGAGTGGAAATGGGAGCACGTGACGATGGATTTTGCTTCAGGCTTTCCGAAATTATCTGGTGGACAGGATGCTATTTGGATCATCGTTGACCGATTGACGAAGACAGTGCATTTCCTTCCTATCTGTGTCGCTCAGTCCGTAGATTCTTTGAGCCGATTGTACGTTAGAGAGATTATCCGACTTCATGGTGTGCCGTCATCTATCGTATCTGATCGAGATCCCCGATTCACTTCTAGTTTTTGGCGGAGTTTACAGGCTTCTCTTGGTTCGAAGCTCATGTTTGGCACGGCGTTTATCCTCAGACAGATGGTCAGTCCGAGCGCACAATTTAAATTTTGGAAGACATGTTACGAGCTTGTGTATTAGATTTTCAGGGGAGTTGGGTAGATCATTTGCCATTGATCGAGTTCGCCTGCAATAACAGTTATCATTCGAGTTTGGGCATGGCGCCTTTTGAGGCTTTGTACAGTAGATCTTGTCGTTCACCAGTTTGTTGGCTTGATGTGGGAGAGTCTGCTATTGTTGGACCGAAGATGACATAGCAGATTACGGAACAGATCAAGACGATACGCCAGAGATTGCTTACGGCTCAGAGTAACTACAAGAGTTATGCTGATCGACGTCGTACAGCCTTGTCTTTCGAGGTTGGTGACAACGTTTTCTTAAAAGATTCACCTCGTCGTGGTATTTCGCGTTTTGGAAAAAGGGGGAAGTTGACGCCTCGTTTCATTGGGCCATTTGACATCATCGAGAAGATTGGAGAGGTTGCTTACCGCCTTGCCTTTAAATATTTCCAACGTTCACAATGTTTTCCACATTTCTATGTTGCGTAAGTATGAGCCGGATCCGTCACACGTCATAGATTGGTCAAATGTTGAGCTTGAAGCCGATGTGTCCTATGAAGAAAAGCCGATACGTATCCTTGACTCGAGAGAACAAGTGCTCCGCGGGAAGACGATTTCTCTATTGAAGATTTTATGGGACAACCACGGAATGGAAGAAGCAACTTGGGAACGCGAAGACACAATGCGTAGCAAGTATCCGAAGCTATTTTGATTTTTTTGTGGTCTTATTTTTCAACTTGGACTTGAATTGTATAAACGTTTACGCTTTTACCTTAGAAGATTTCGAGGACGAAATCCTTTTAATGAGGTTGAGGTGTCACGACTCGTGTTTTTGGATTTAAATTTCGACGTTTTAATTATTTATTGACACTTTTAGATTTCGGATGATCTTGAGCGACAGTGTGAGAGAGCCTTAGGATGTCAATTCGATGTAAGGAATATTGTAGAAGTGTCGAAACCGAAGGATGGTCGAACCGGAGTCAAAGGACTCAATTCAGTGCGTTTTCTGGTCCGGTCATCCGGACCACGGCCTGGTCTCGTCCGGACGAGCCAGGCAGGGAGGAGACAAAAACTTCCAGGTTCGGTCGTCCAGACGACGGTGGGGTGTCGTCCGGACGAGGTCAGCAGGGAGGTTCCATTTTTGCTTCAAGAGTTGTCGTCCGGACGACGGGGGTTTCCCGTCCGGACGAAGGTCGCAGATTTGTGTTTTGGGGAGAGTTTAATGAGGGCTAGTTTGGTCTTTTCATCAATTTTCTGGGCCCTTTAGGGCTAAAAACGTGTGAGGTTCTCTTCTCCCTCACTTTCACCCTCACTCACTCTCTCCACCTCCTTCAAACCTCCATTGATTCTCTCCCTTCTCTCCTCCATTTGGCTAGCTTCCTAAGGGAGTTTGAAGAAGATCAAAGGAGAAACCTTGCTCTCCTCATCAAGGGCTTTCCAATAAGCTGAATAGTTTCGTCATTCACCGAGTTCGAGTTTCTAGGGTTTGCTCCAAGCTCTCAAGGTAGGGTGATATCCATCACTTGCTATGTTCTAGGTTATGTTTTCTTCTCCCTCTCTTTGAAATCCTGTCATTTTTGAGAAATTTCGTATATGCATGTTTTTGGTAAAATTGACCTAGGGTTTGAGATGTTATCATGAAATTGGTGGTTTAAATGGAGTTCCTAGGGTCTTATATTTATAATGCTTGAGTCAATTGCATGCTAGAACAAGTCTTGTGAAAACCCCCAAATCTTGCATGAACCCTAACTTATGAAATTGGAGCTTTTGGTCAATTAGAGGTCAATTTATTAAATTGACATTTATTATGTGAAATTGGGCCTAAACTAGGCTTAATGGGTGAGTTTTTACTATAGGTCATGTTTATGGAAAATTGTCGCACATTGTGTCATGTTGCGTAAATCGAAATTGAAATCAAATTAATCATGATTATGTGACCCTTGAATATAACGATTGACCTTGACATGATTATCGACGGGAATGGACTTGATGTTTAGGGATTCCCGGGGTGGTCGCTCTACCCACGACTTTGTGCACAAAGGGGGCCACGTGAGCCCTCCCAACGGCCTTTGGGAAAGACAGATTGTGTTGACTTAGTGTGTTGACGAACCACTACCTCGACCTTGCCCCATCTATGTTACAATGATATTTGGATGAATCCGGAATGGACTTGACTTTTAGGGATTCCGGGATTCATACCACTTTAGCCACCTTGGATGAATACGGAATGGACTTGACTTGTAGGGATTCTGGGATTCATGCCATTTGTGAGCTAGGGAGACATACGGGATGGACTTGATTTTTAGGGATCCCATGGTTTATGAAAATGAAAATAAAAATGCTTATGGGATAGACTTGTAATGGAATCCCTTCGTTTATGACACTTGAGAATAATGGAACAAATGTGAAACAATGAACGGAACATTGAAATGAGAAATGAGCATGACAAATATGCACTTGTTTGGATACTTGATTCTAGTGTCCTTGGTTAGTGTCCTCACTTGTATGTTGGCTTGTGGAGTCACATTGTAGATATCGGATCATTACCTTGCATTGTCTCATGCATGTTGCCTACATTCTTCTATACATTTACACACTCGTTCACACTAGCCTAGGACATGCTTGTTGATAGATATTTCCCTACTTTAGCGTGACACGCTCTTTTTTTAAAAGGTTCTGTAGGTAAGAAATCAATGGTGGAGGACCTCGAAGCTCCTTGAGTGTTTAGAGAGTTTTAACATCTTTTTTGGACTTTATGTACTATTTATGTGAAATACCCGGGTTGTGGGTTATTTGACCATACGGCATGTAATGATTTAGATTTCACTTTACCTTCTCTTCTACCCATTCTATGGTTTGGACAATGGTTAACTTTTCCTCACTCACTCTTGGATTTTTGGTTAAACTTGTAATGAGATGTGATTGGTTTTTTGGGACTTTTATGAAATGGGAATGATCCATGCCTGTGTCCCCAATTGTAAACAAATAGTATTTTTATGTTATAAAAAAATGGTTTGAAAATCCGGGGCGTGACATGCATGGCCTGTGTGGGACGTGTGGAGATATTGGCAACCATAGTAAGTCTAATTTGTTGGCAACCTGAGTAAGTCCAACGGGTGCGCGTGGCGTATCCCACAATTCTTGTGTGCGGGGCGTATGAACTATTGCCTATAGCAATAGCTATTTTCAGGGCATGAGATGCTCAAATCTTTTCAAAAAGGGTTTCGTCCATCATATATAAGAGAATAATGCATGGGATGCACTTGTTAATGAAAGAGAAATGGTTCATAATTGCATAATCTTGATATTTATGTTGCTTGGGTTTTGGAAGTTAAAATGTTATATTCACACTCTGTTTCCTTGTCTTTGACTTGGAAATAGGTATTCAGTTAGCGATCTACTATGAAGTTGAGGGAATGAAGATGTTGGAGGATGATTTCTGATTGGGGTCTTTGGCATGGAGAATTTGTGACCCTTGTGCTTCACATTAGCATTTTGGTAGAATTGCACTGTTACTTATTTGATGACTTGTGGTTAGAGTTTTATACCATAGTTCTGTTACTTTTATCACGTTGTCATTGTCTTGAGATTAGTGAACACTTGCAGTAATTATGATTTCTTCCTAGAGGTTTTAATTCTTACACTTGGTTTAGTTTAATTGTTTTGGGAACGAATATATTTGAGGATTTTAGTAAAGCAAAAATTTTAAATTTTGCATTTTTGAGGAATTGTAAGTTTGGGATGTTAAAACTTATCTCTTTTTCCCTAACTTACATTATATGCTCATATCCTTAGTAGTTGCCCCAAAAGAGTTAGAATGTCCATACATGGCTATGGAATAGAAATTGCATAGATGGCATGAGGTGATTAAAATTGATTTACCTTGATAACATGTTAATAAAGAGATACATGATTATATAAATAAATTGGACAAATGATGCATGCTAGAAAAGATGTATGCTTGAAAATTATGAAGTATTGAATTAAGATTGAAAACATGAGAATGAAAATACATGTTAATGAATTAAGAAAGAGATTAAGATAAAGTAAAGAAGTGAATTGAGGTACAGTGATTGAAGTTTGAAATGAAAGTGCATGTTATGAATGAATTGAATGATTGAAAATTTATGTGAAATAGAATTGCACGATTTGTTCTTCAATAAAGCTTAAAATGACCTTTGATGTCATAGGTAAATTGGTCATGATACAAGAACCATTTTCCCAGTAATAAGATAAATAGAAAGTCCCAATTCCCGGTAATCCAGAAGTAAACTTTCGGTAGAACAAGGTTTAAATGGGAGAAAAATGGTTTCTGGAATTTTTGAGCACTGGGGGCATGACCGAGCACAGGACCGGGCTGGACACCAATGGCACCGGTGCCCACACCGGTGGAGCCACCGGTCATGGGACAGATTGCGGAATTGAAATTCTGGGTTTGTTGTTTTTGGGGGTAAATCCATGAAATTAATTTTGGGAAAATATATTACAATATATATTTTGATTATATAGATGTTTTGGTTTATATTTCATTGCTTCATATTGGTCAAATTTAATTAATGAGTATTGTTGCAATCACTTTCCATTTTTTGTCCTGTGAAGCTCTGCGACTAAAGAAACAGGACTGACTTGTTCCATGTTTTTTGATTAACTCTGTCTTATAGCTTTGCATTGATTCAGTCTGCAAACACATGCCTTGGGCCACAAAAATGCACAGACCATTTTGAAATTGATTTTCCCGTTAGTTTTATTGCATATATGTGTTGTGTTGTGTCCGAGAGAAAAAAGAGAGACACAGAACTTATAGACACAGCAAGAGAAACACACAGACAGAGCCTTAGCTTCTGTGCTCCTCCGAAACCACCACCACCTCAACTCCATAACCTCAATTGTGTAAACCTTTGTGAGTGAATGTGAGTGTGTGTGTAGTAGAGATCAACACAACTGAGAGTGTGTGCCTACTGGTGTATCCCTTCCTCTCAGCCTCCTCCACTCCTAAGACATACTTGTGTTCATCCTTAGAGTGTGAGTGTATAGGTGTCTAGAGTGTGTGTGTGTGTGTGTGTGAAAGAAGTTGCTCAAAATCGGTAGCCATTAAAGTCCCATTTTACCTACTGTGTAAACCAGTCTAGTGTGTGAGTGTGTGTGCACTGGTCTTCCTTGTGCTTCAGTGTTGGGAAATCTTTGAGGAGTCCACTACTTGTCAAGCTACTCTTGGGTAGCATCTTTCTAATTCTCAAGTAGTGTAATTTTCATTAAGCTATCTCTTGTCTTACTCTTGGCCATTGTTATGCTTACATGTTCATGTTTAGTTAGGCCAAACTTATATATGAAAGTTTATTATTGAAGTTTGCATGTTGTCAAGTTTTGCATGCTATTTTTTGATTATGGCTTAAGATTCACTATGTTCTAAGCACATTGCCTTAGAACACCTTGTTGAAACACTTGACATAAAACTTGACTCAAAAGTAGACTCATCACTCCATATCCTATACTTGGTAGTATATCATTTGAGAGTGTGTGTTTTGAATGGTTAGAAAAATAATCTTGGCATAGTTAGCTTAACATCTCTCACATGCTTTATTCGAATTAATCTTTATATTTGAGAGCATATAATAACTTTTCTAGATTATCACCACGTATTGTCTTAAAAGAAAGACCATAACTACATTGTCTTGAGAATCTAAATAGTGGATTGATTTAATTCACTTATATATCTCTTGCGCTCACTTGGTTTATACACTTGTTAAGAGATAATATATTGCAGTCACTATTCTTTTAGTTTGGACTATTCATGTGGTGTGTATAACTCCCTTGAGCTTTCATTTGGCCATATCTTTATTTAAGGGTAGCTGAATTTATAACATGCTTCATTGTATCTTTCTTACTGCCACACTATATGTTTGATGAGCTTGTTACATGCGCCCCCCAATTCGGATAGTTATCATGGTAACTACCCAAGAGATTAACATGGCAACATCAAAAACATACAACTATCTAATAGTAAATCTCACTAGACTACAAAATATGCCTGAAATTAAAATCTCAATCGAGAAATAAAACGATGAACTAGAAATCTCCAACTATATCTGCACACTGGGCAACATGTCATCGCCGAACCCACATAACTATACAAAAAGAAAGTATATCTCTCTGGTACAACTAAATAATAAAACTCTCTGCATACAAAATAATTAAACTATGACAAAATACTAGTCAACTTACCTACTAAATGACTGTAGAAAAGTCTCTCACCCTCTCTGGCACCACCTTGCAAGGAGGATTGTTTTGAGAGACATGGCTTCTATCAGAGGATTCAACAGTTTCACCATCTTGGTCATCAAGCATTTTTATATTAGAGTCTCATTTTCCATTTGCTTCATTGTATAACCTATCTTGTATTCTAGTTTGAGCTGTAATTGTTGTAGATAGGATTTTAGCATATTGAGCTATAAGGAGATACTTGATCAATAAGTATCATCTTTTGACTCCCGTGCTTCGTTCACATTTATAGAGTTGTAGAGAGTACTTCACTGTAACATACTATAGAGTTGTAGACACCGGGTGGATTCAAATTCCTGATCACTGCAACATACTATTTTTTCAAGTGGGTAAGGCTGAACCTCTAGTCACTATAGAAGACAAGGACGTCAAAAAATTTGTTTGAAAAAACATTGTCTCCCACTTCGGAATTCCATACGCCTTCATCTCTGACAATGACACTCAATTTATGGAGGATCTTTTCACAAATTTTTGCGTCGAACATAGAATCAAGTTCTACAATTTAACCCGTCATTATCCTCAAGGCAATGGATAGGCCGAAGCTTCAAACAAAACAATTGGAAGCGGAATCAATAGAAGACTCTAGGCAGCAAAGATAAGATGGGCCGAAGAGATTCCCAGCGTGTAACGATCCGCCCCCACCCTGCACAATATTGTCCACTTTGGCCGCCAAGTCCCAGTGGACTTCCCAGGGGGTCACCCATCCTTAGACTAATACAGGATGCACATGCTTAACTGGGAAGTTCCAATGGGCTTTGATGCCTGCACGACTTTAAAATGCATGATGCAAGGTATGTTCATGATCTATTATTTATAGCATACACAACTTATATCCACCAAGCGATGTGGGACTTGTCCACTGACTCGGATCTCCCCTCCGGGACTCTAGTTGATACCTTAGACTGGGGTATCACAATCTCCCCCACTTGGACCACACGTCCTCGTGTGGGGTCAAAATTCTCCTCTAGTCCCACATTTCCAGTTGGTGTAGGATCTGATACCATATGTAACGATCTGCCCCCACCCTGCACAATATTGTTTGCTTTGACCGCCAACTCCCAATGGACTTCCCAGGGGGTCACCGATCCTTGGACTACTCTAGGACGAGCATGCTTAACTGGATGTTCCAATGGGCTTTGATGCCTGCACGGCTTTAAAAGGCCTTGTGCAAGGTAGGTTCATGATCTATTATTTATAGTACATACAACTTATATCAACCAAGCGATGTGGGACTTGTCCACTGACTCGGATATCCCCTCCGGGACTTCAGTTGACACCTTAGACTGGGTTATCACAATCTCCCCCACTTGGACCACATGTCCTCGTGTGGGGTCAAGATTCTCCTCTGGTCCCATATTTTCGGTTGGTGTAGGCTTTGATACAATATGTAACGATCCGCCCCCATCCTGCACAATATG
>NMUG010006017.1:0-12809 GCA_002855965.1 Monotropa hypopitys | reverse complement strand
GCTTGGCCGGGTCGCTGCAATGAAGACCGTGGCTCTGGCAGGCGCCAGCTTTGACTGGGTTATAACCTGCCGTCCACCCCATGGCTCTGGGAAATTCATCCATCACCATGGCTCTAGCAGGTGCCAGCTTCGACTGGGTCATAACCTGTCGTCCATCCCATGGCTCCGACGGGTGCGAGCTTTGACTCGGTTATAACCCGACCGTTCATCACCATGGCTCTGGATTGTCTACCCATCCCGAAGACCGACTGTCCGGTTGGACCGGATCGTTACAACAAAGACCGTGGCTCCGGCAGGCGCGAGCTTTGACTCAGTTATAACCTGCCATCTACCCTATCACTCTGAATGAATTATCATCATGGCTCTGGCAGACGCGAGCTTTGACTCGGCTATAACCTGCCGTCCGTCTTATGGTTCGAGGCCATCTTCCCGACAATCCGGACGCCTCCCCTTATTGTGGGGCTATCTTATGCACATTTATGGGATCAATTCGGAAGTCTATGCATCACGGAACTCTATATGTGTCCGGACACTACCCTAATCTGGGTCTCTTATATGCCTCCGGCAAAGATCAGGACCATCACTCTTATTTGAGGATCATATGAGCAACTAGCGGCAGCCTGAGGCTGTCATCTATCCAACCAAGCTATCGGCGGTCAACTATTATCAACATTTATCCGGACATCCGTTAATAATATTATCGAGCCAATTATTGCCCTCTGACGAGAGGCCTCCGGACGCACGTTATCCGGATATACTTCTGGGACAATTATAATCTCATACGCGCCAACGAAAATGAGGTAACATTAATTAAACATTTTTTCACAAATATAGTACAACACATGTTGTGTACAGGAAAAACAAAAGAGACAGCGACATTATAATTGTGCCGAACGAGTAGTCTTCGGCACAGCAACGGGAGCCCCCTCCGGCAACCCAGCCGAAACATCTTCCGGTATACTTCCAGAAGCCCCCTCCGGCAAACCGGCTGAAACAGCTTCCAGTGTGTCCTTGGAAGTTCCCTCCGGCAAGTCCACACCTGACCTCTCCGGCATATCAACAACCAAATTCTCCGGTGCCACCACTGGAACATCCGGCAGCGGGACGTCCGAAAAATAATCATCCGGGAATTCTAGCGGAGGGACTGCGCGCTCAGGCATAACTATGTTCGCTCGAAAGGGCGAGTCTGCAGGGGTCCCAACCGCGTCAAGTGCCATCTGCCAGGCTTCGTGGAAGGCCATGCTATAGCCTCCCCTGAAGCCGATCTCATGGGCCTTCGGGCAAATCTCCTCCAACTCCTCACTGTAAACCTCTCTGGAAGCCTTGAGACCCTCAGTATAGGCATTCCTGTCGGCCTCAGCCACCGCCTTCTTCAACTCCTCCTGGCTAACTCCCCCAGCTGAAGGGACACTGCTCGGTCCGGCATCAAATTTCTGCATCCACCGGTCCCTATTCGCCGTCATCGCTTCGAACTCCTGGCGAAAATAATCTCTTTCAGCTGCCGTCTCCTTCAGCTTGACCCTCATATCGTTCGCCTGTTGGACAAATTTGTATGATGACCGGAGCACCTTTTGGCTGGCCCTGTACAAGCCTGAGAGGCTCTGGCAGGCCTGTAGTTTTTACGAGGAATGATCAGAATAATGAGCTATCATCTGGGCTCCGGCAAAGAGAAAATAAGAGTACCTTTATAAGACTTGAGCCAGCGTAATCCTACATTTCCTCAATCGAGTTCGGCATAGCATTCATATCAACTGGAAGTTGTGGTGCCCTGAGCAGAGGATATGAGACCTTTGGGTCAACCGTGACGCCGTCCGTCAAAAGAACAACTCCCCCGTCAAATTTTTTGAAATTAGGGGCCCATGGGTTGGGAGGCCCCGCGATGAATGTCCGACGCGGCGGCCGGAGTCTATATCTTAGGCCCTCCGACATCTCCTCTTCCTCATAAGGCTCCTCTTTCACGGGGAGTAGTGTCAGCCGACTTCCCTCAGGATCATCCTCCGGCGCACCAACGGCCATAGCCTGCGCAGGTGTCCCGTCCGCAGCCGTCTCTAGCGGATCTGGCATCGGCCCTCCCGGAGCCTCCATCTGATCAAAGAATTCAAGGACAGTCATGCGCCTCTGAGCAGGGGCTGGTGCTGCAGGATGTTCTCCCAATTTTCTCTTCCCTCTGGCCTTCCGGTCCTCAAGAAAGCTATTATAGGTCGGTTCATATCCCAGAAGGGTAGGAGCATCCATTCCTTCACATCTCACAAGGGCTGTGATCCGGGCAGGCGACACCGTAGACCTCAAGTGTTTGGATATCGCGGACACATCAGGCCTTCCTTCTTTGATCGGAATAGGGTGTCGGTGATCCTCGTCCGAACGGAAGCTGTATTCACCAAAAATCTGAAGATGGATATTTCTCCACTTTTCTGAGTCTGGCAGCCTCATAAAAATGTCACCATAGGGCTTCCGTGGAGTAAAGAAGTACCGGCCGGAGGTACGGTTGCGAGACAATGAGAATAAGCCTAAGAGGTCTGGCAGGAGGAATTCGAGGTCATGCCTATTACATAAGATCCGGATGCAACTGATGGTCCGGTAGCAATTCGCCGACATCTGACTTGGTGCAAGTTGAAACGTATGCAAAAACCCACGGAGGAACCGAAAAAAAGGAAACGTCAGTCGGCCTTCGGTCACAGCCATCAGGGGCACAGTAGTGTGTTCCTCTGAATATGTATCCAGCGCTCCGACCTCCGCGCAGGTCGCTATGTCCGGAAACTCATACTGATGGGAGAACTCCTCGAATTCAGCAATGCCTCCCCGGAAGTAGCGCAGATACGGACAGGGCGGATCGCCGGTCCGCCTTCTTCACAAAGTGCCACGAGGGATGCACTGACTTACAATAATCAAGGACCACATCGTTTGGTCATCCACACACCACGTTATTTTTGTTAGTTGTTTAATAGGTAAGTTCACGAGATTGACGAGTTCAATCCAAGGGAACGAGCTTCCCAATCCTAGTGACGAATTCACACATCAATATCCAATCCTTTTTACTAAGGTATTTTACCAAACACCTAGTGTGCATAAGTGCACTCAAGGGTCCTAGTCACCAAGGACACCTAGTCCAACATCCAATCCATCACCCATAGGATTAAGGCCACACACAAAGGCCTAGGTGAGACTTCCCAATTCATCCAAGGCCACACACACAAGGGCCTAAGTAAGATCACTCAATTCAACCCAAGGCCATACCCAATGGCCTAATCAAGGTTCAACAACTCTAGGAATCCATGAATTATACTCGTAAATCTCTCGGGCATTCTATCAAACACCTAGCGAGCACAAGATCACCGCTCAATTTCACTAATTTAAACACCTAGGACAAAACCCCCAATCTCTATCAAATACTACAATTTCAATTTCAAGTCCTAGACATGAAATTAACTGTCACGCATCCTCACAATCATCAAGAATCACCAATTCCAATGCAAGGATGAGTTCAATTTCATTTTATCAACACATGTAGAGTTCATGATTTCCAAAACATGGGTTTTTAAGAAAACCTTTAACAAATAAAATAAAATTGAATAAGTGTAGTACAGAGCCAGCGAATAAGAGTTGAGCCCTAGAAGTTGAAAAGAAAGAACTTACAGTAACAACAACAAAAAAGAAGGGATTGAGTACTGAGTACGTGTGCAAGAACGAAAAGGATGAGGAGGTGCAAAAAACTTCAGTTGCTAGGGCTCAAGTGCGAGAAAATAAAGTAAATGAATTGGGGATAAATTGTTATTTATACCCATTTTGTGTAGAATACAAAGCCATTGGTATCTGAGGTGGTGCGCATTTAATGTGCCTGGTGTCAGGTCATTAAAATACGTGCCTAACACCCCAACCATCATGACCATAACTTCCTTAAAAAAGGTAATCAACTGAGGACATGTGTAGTAAACAGAAGACTATAAAGAATTAGGATATCATCTTTTACCAAAACTTGTGCGCGAAAATATTTTGCCCAAAGTTGGGGGGATTTTGAGGTAGGTAATAGTGAAGCCAATGGTAGAAATGTCAATCCTGAATAGAAATAAGACCGGAACATTAAGTGCCGAGCAAAAAAATCGTTTCCTGAGCAGAAACAATGTTTCCTGAGTATAAAATAAACATTGTTTCCGATACGGACATACATGAGTGTGCGCGACAAAGCCTGTGTGTGCAAGACAAATGGGGTCACTGTAATCTATTAGTCAATTCACATGAGAAAGATGATTAACAGGTTATATGTGACTTACTTAGAAATCAACTGGGATGAGAAGTTGTAATTGATTAATGATTGGGATGAAAAATCTCAATCATTAAAAAGAAAGATTTATTAAAGACAATGAAATGACAATATAATGATGGAATGAAGTAAATAGAAAGTTAGTGGAAACCTTGAAAAGTGTGTCAAACAGTAAAAAAAATAAATAAAGACATGTAGATGGTTCGCTAGAGTGGCGTGTAGTGTGTAATCTAGTCAGTCCCACACCTTTTTATTCTTTGATAATAAGGTGCATCCATACTTGGGGATGGGTAGACGAACCACTATATCAAGAAGAACCTCCCAAAAAGGTACACACATTCATAATCTCGAATTTTGGCTCTCAACTTTGAATTTCATCTTAATTAGTTTTACCTGAGAAATACACTAGTTTAATCACCGGAGAATCTTCCTTGTCGCTGAGACAGATGTTCTTCTAACTTTGTTTGTGAACGCAAATTAGTGAAAACAAGTCAAGAGCAACATTTGAAATGACATTTTTTTGACATTTTAGGTATTTTTAGAAAATCCCACGTACACGTATATTTGAAACTTATTCCACTTTTATTTTTCAATTTTCAATTTCAGAATTTTAAGTAATTAGGCAAGAAAATGTATTTGATAAACTATTCATTTTCAGTTTTTTAAAATGACTTCTACAATTCTTGGAATTTAAGTAAGTAGAAAAAGGAAGTTTTAATTTTTAATTTTCATTTTTCTTTCCAAACAGACTACCGACTGCTAAATGAGACACACGTGTGAACAATGGTGTTTAATGTACTGTTCACCGAAAGGACAAATGATAGCAATGAAATTTTAAATGATTGAAGAGAGTATTTAAATCTATTTAATTACGATAATTTTTATAGAATTATTTAAAATAATATTTAAAATTTAATAAACTGATCATTTTTTGTGTGGAGTCTAGTGTGAATCTCACACATACATTCTCAAATTGAGGCTCGCACCGGACTCGACATGAAAAAATCAATCTATTTGTTAAAATAATAATATTTTAAGTGATACTGTAAAAATTATTATAATTAAATAAATTTAAGTATTTCATCTAATAATTTAAAATCAATCTATAAGATTCATTTTGACACAAACATGTTTCCTATTTTCATTACTTAAAAAAACTAGAATATGTTTTTTAACAAATAAAAAACAGAAAACAAAAAATGGTGTGAGTTCCAAACATACCCAAATTATTTCTCACTTCTAGCCATAATATGAAAATGATCGTTATGTATTTTGCATTAGAGAGAATTACCCAACACTCCCGACCCGATTCATTTTACAGGTCTGGATCCATTTGCTAACCACCCAACCCTCCCGACCCGATTCGTTGCCCTTTCACCAGGTAGAGACTCCACCACCACCCAACACCTCACCATGTACGAATAGTAGACTCTCCGTCTCCGTCTCCGTCTCACGTAGTCAGTTGCTCTCTCAGTCGCAAAGCCCAATCTCACTCTCATTCTATAGATCTTTCCGATCAGGTAACTAACTCCACACTCCTCCTACCCTTCACCTTTTTCTTCCCTTCTTGTTTAATTCCAATTTCCCATTTCAGAATCGTTAAAAAGTTTTCAGATTCTAGATTTTTAGCTCCATTCATTGCCTTTTTCTTTTCCCATTACCCAATCGGAGCATATTCGAATGCACACAAGAGTAGAATTCGAATCTGCATTTTTTTCAGTATAAAAGATTCATTTTGAAATCAGTTTGGTTGAATCGAGTGTCCGACTTTCTGAGATGTTTTTATATATTTGCATTAGCAGGTTTCCGTAGTTTGGTTAACTGACACCTGGTGGTGTCTACGGGGAGTTCTTGGGCCTGATTTTCGTTTTTTGGTAGAGTTAATGCTAATCTAATTATGCTCATCATCGTTGCTCTCTTTGTATTTGACAATATGTTGTGGGTTACTTTGCGTTTTAATCATGTTTCTTGAGCACAAGCAAGTTAGTTCCAGCTAATATTTGTATAGAGAGTGTAGGAAAAAAATGAATACTTTCCTTACTATGGCATTGTCTTTCTTGTATATTAGGTAGATGTTTGTAGTACTCCTAAGATTCTGCAATTCTTACTTCATCACATATCATTTGATTGTTCAGGCTGGTTTGAACTTCTCTCATGCGTAGAACCAACTAAAGGAAACTTTGATGCGGAATCGCAGTGTGTGCTACAATGCAAGGTTTCAAAGCTAAATTTAGGGTGGCAGGCCTGGTTATTATTTCAATATGGATTGGTCTGGCTGCTCTCTATGGTTTGGTAAAACCAATTTCAAATGGTTGTATCATGACATACATGTACCCTCAATATATTCCAGTCTCTTCTTCTGCAAATGTATCTGCCTCAAAGTACGGGTTGTATTTGTACCACGAAGGATGGAAGAACATTGATTTTAATCAGCACCTTAAGAAGCTTAACGGTGTTCCCGTTCTTTTTATCCCCGGCAATGGTGGTAGTTATAAGCAGGCAAGCCTTTTTTCTCTTAATCATTTGTGATTTTTGTTTCTAGCAATTTTTTATTTTTCAATGCTTGATGTTTTATATGCATTGTCCTATTTAGGATTCCAGTGTCTATTAGGATAGTCTCTTTGAGTTTGGGTCCATGTTCGTTGAAAATAGAGCTATAGGAAATAGGTGTGTATTCAGGTCGTGGCCTTCCTATGCCAAGACGCTCAAGTTTCTAGCGTTCTTACGCTGACCCTAAATTTTTTGCACCAATTTTTCGTCAAACTCGCTTGTTTGCCTGGCAAAATTTTGTAAATCAACTCCTGTGCACATGATCTCGTGCTCCTTTTGACCTCGGCTTAGCCGAAGTTAGATTAAGTTTCTTACTCCAACATTCTTGGTTTGTTTTGGAGCTGGCCATGTATTAGGTTATATTCCATCTAGCTCATGTTTTTGAGTTAAAATCTGAAAAAGCTAGTATAACTTAGTTTATTGATTGTACTTAATCCAGATTATATAGGTATATGAGTGACGAGCATGTTGAAAAATAAAGTCCGTCACACCATATCCTTTCATGCTTTTGTTCCCTGTGTATGTCTCAAAAGGTGATTGTGGGATTGAATGTCAGTATGAAATTTGGTTGCTTCAGATCAAGGTCAAACTTTTCTAGCTGATGTTAATGTCCATGGTGCCTTAGAATCTGATAGCATGTTCCTTCCAATCTCAGAAACCTGTTTTGCTTGCTTTCCATCCAGCTGAGTGGCTCTCACTTCAGCATACCCTTCATATGCCTTGTGATATGTGACTAAGCACTACTAACTAATATTCTGAGTAGTGTAGTTAGTTAGTTGTAGTTAATTCCGTAATTCTTTTTTGGTAAGTCGGTGAGTATTGGAGGGAAAGTTAGTTAGGACTGTTAGAGTGGGTAAAACGAATATAAGCGAATGAAGGGAGAGAGGAAAGGTGTTGAAGAATTATCGAGTTGTACTTTTTCTTTCTTATGTGATTTGAGACTTCATGTTGCTTGAAATCAGAATGAAGATTTACTCTTAAATCTTATTCTCTTCTGAACTTCTGTGCATTTGAGTGAGTAAGCGTATCAGTGGTATTAGAGCAGTCGATTCTCGACTGTGGTGGTAGATTGGTATGGCGGAAAACACCAGATCTCAGGACTTTAAGCGGCTCGAGGATGTTGTAAAAATGTTGAAGACTAATTCAGATATTCAGGCGATTGCAATAGAAAAATAAACCGTAGCGATGGATCATCAAGCAGAAGTTGTTAGTGAGGTGAGAAACCTAATTTCAGCTTTGGTAATGAAGTACGATCAGTTGGCTGTTCAAGTATCACAAAATGCTTCTTCGTCAATTCAAGAAAATCATCCGTCCCCACAAATTCAAGAGGGACAAGTTAACCATGGAGTTATGGGAACTTTACCTCGTTTTAATAGAATAGATTTTCCCAGATTTGCTGGAAACGATCCAGACGGATGGATTTATAGATGTGAGAAATATTTCGAAATACATCAGATAGATGTAACTCAAAAGGTTAGGTTTGCAGCTATACATCTGGAAGATCGTGCTATCAACTGGTATAGATGGTTTGAAAAGTCTCACACGGTGAGGAATTGGAATGAATTCAGGGTAGCTATATGTGAAAGATTTAATGAAAATGTGTATGAGGATGCAGTGGGACAGATAACCAAGTTAAGACAGACTTTAAACGTGAAAGAGTATCAGGAGAAGTTTGAGGAATTGGAAAATAGGACAAACGGATTGGGAGAGGAATTTTTCATAAGTTGCTATATCAGTGGGTTATGTGAAGAGATAAGGGCTGGAGTACAAATGTTTAGACCTAATACGATATCTCAAGCCATGGGTTTGGCCAGGTTACAAGAAGAATCAACAGCAGCCCTTAAAAAAACTAAAGGAGTGATACAATCTGGTTCTAAATTCAACTCAAATGCCTCAACAAATTATTCTTTTCCAAAATCAACCACCATGACATCTGTGATTCCTAAACCAACCTTGCCACCCTCTCAGAATGTAACCAGAACCTATGAACCCTTACCTCCAATTAGATCCATGACCAACAGGGATTTTGAGGAAAAAAGACAAAAGGGAATTTGTTTTGGATGTGATGAAAAGTATTTCAAGGGACATGTATGTAAGAAGAAGCAATTATTTTCCATTGAAGCTGAGGAGGAAGACAAGACTGAGGAAGCAATGGTTAATAAGGAGGAAGAGGAGCAGATCCTATCTAATGAATATTATCACATTTCAGTGCATGCAATATCTGGATTGCCATCTTTTAGGACCATGAAAATTAAGGGCAGGGTGAAGAAATGTTTCCTAACAATACTTATTGATTCGGGAAGCACTCACAATTTCTTAGATCCCATAATGACTAAGAAAACTGGACAATTGATTCAGTTTACTAATCCTCTCACTGTGGTGGTAGCAGATGGTACCAAACTATTAAGTAAGGCAGTTGTTTCAAACTTCCATTGGAGTATGCAAGGCACAAAATTTAATACTGATGTTCGATTATTACCATTGGAAGGCTGTGATATGGTGTTGGGGGTCCAATGGTTGACTACGCTAGGTCCTGTGCTTTGGGATTTCAAGGAGATGAGGATGGAATTTCAGGTTCAGGGAAAGAAATTGGTTTTAAGAGGTGGACATGCCATGGATATTCAACAGATTAGTGCAACCCAAATGCAGGTAATGTTGAAACAGAATACAGCTGGGGTAGTGGCACAACTGTCCAGCCTACAGGCCATGACAATGACAGCCAAGTCTTATCAAAACTCATCGGTTCAAATATCAAAGGTCCAAACACTTATTCATACTTTTGAGGACATTTTTTTGGAACCCCAAGAACTGCCCCCTATCAGAACCCAAGACCATAAAATAAACCTCAAGCCAAACTCCATTCCTCCTAATATAAATCCTTACAGATATCCTTACATTCAGAAGGTGGAGATTGAAAAAATAGTAAAAGAATTGTTACAATTGGGTTTGATCAGATCTAGCACGAGTCACTATTCTTCTCATGTGCTGTTGGTGAGAAAAAAAGATAACAGTTGGAGGATGTGCGTGGATTATCGAGCACTCAACAAGGAAACAATCAAGGATAAATTTCCAATATCGGTCATTGATGAGTTATTGGATGAACTGCATGGTGCTAGGTATTTTTCTAAGCTGGATCTAAGATCAGGTTATCACCAAATTCGAATGAATCAAAATTCCATTGAACACACAGCTTTTAGAACTCACGATGGACATTATGAATTTTTAGTAATGCCATTTGGACTCACAAATGCACCTGCTACATTTCAGAGTCTAATAAATGATGTGTTTAGACCATACTTACGAAAATTTCTCCTGGTATTCTTTGACGATATATTAGTATACAGTAAGAGTTGGACTGACCATCTTCTGCACTTACATGTTATATTCACCACACTGAGGCAACATAAGTTGTATGCTAAGGAATCTAAATGTGTGTTTGGGCAAACTGAAGTTGAGTATTTGGGACACAAAATCAGTGAGAAGGGGGTGTCTGCTGAGCAGGGGAAGGTAGCTGCCATGTTGAACTGACCACCACCCAAAACACTCAAGGCTTTAAGAGGATTTTTGGGTCTCACGGGATATTACATGAGATTTGTAAGAGATTATGGGAAAATAACTAAACCACTTACTGACATGCTCAAAAAAGACAATTTTCTGTGGACAAGTGATGCAGCCAATTCTTTCAACAAACTTAGGGAAGTTATGACTAAGACTCCTGTGTTATCCTTACCTGACTACACCAAAGTGTTTACTTTGGAGTGTGATGCTTCTGGCAAAGGAGTGGGAGTTGTACTACAACAGGAAGGTAAGCCCATAGCCTTCTACAGCAAGGCTTTAGCACAAAAAAATTTGGGCTTGTCCACCTACGTAAAGGAACTTTTAGCAGTGGTCATGGCAGTGAATAAATGGAGACATTATTTACTTGGAAGACATTTCAAGATTAAAACTGATCACCTCAGTTTAAAATACCTAGCTGATCAAAGAATTACCACTCTTTTACAACAAAAATGGTTAACCAAACTCATGGGGTTTGATTATGAGATTGGATACAAAAATTGAGTTGATAACAGGGTTGCAGATGGGCTATCTAGGATTAGCTCAGAGGAGGTTGAGCAGGGAGGTATGCAAGCTATGACTGTGATCATAGGTGGGTGGGTAAAGGAATTGAAAGCTAGTTTGAGCAGTGATTTGGAACTACAGAAAAAAATATCTGCTATTCAAGCTGATCCACTCAGCCATCCACATTATAATTGGCAGCATGATCTCTTATATTACAAGACAAGATTGGTAGTTGGAGATTCATCTACTCTTAGAAATTTACTTATATCAGAACATCATGATAGTGCATTGGGAGGACATTCTGGAGTTGAGAGAACCTACAGAAGACTTAAACAAGCTTTTTATTGGAAGGGCATGAGCAATGATGTGCACAAGTATGTGGAGGAATGTGATGTGTGCCAAAAATATAAGTCTGAGAATGTCAAAACTCCTGGATTGTTACAACCATTGCCCATACCTACTAGAATTTGGTCAGACATATCTATGGATTTCATTGATGGTCTTCCTCCATCCCATGGGAAGTCAGTTATATTGGTTGTTGTTGATAGGTTGTCAAAGGCTGCCCATTTTATTCCTTTATCCCATCCTTATTCAGCTACTGATGTGGCACAAGCTTTCTTGGATAATATTTACAAAATCAATAGAATGCCAACCACTATTGTGTCTGACAGAGATCCTATTTTTACTAGTGCTTTTTGGAAAGCGTTATTCAAGCTTCAGGGAACTCAGCTGTGTCTGAGCACAGCTTATCATCCTCAATCTGATGGGCAGACAGAAGTTATCAATAGGTGTTTAGAAAACTACCTAAGGTGTATGGCTGGGGAGAGACCTAAACAATGGTCAAAATGGTTACCATTAGTTGAGTGGTGGTACATTACCACCTATCATACATCTACTGGAATAACACCTTATGAAGCAGTGTATGGACAAGTGCCTCCCAGTTGGAAAGATTACATTTCAGGGGCATCACCTATAGCTGCTGTTAAGACTACTCTTCAAGACAGACAAACCTTGATGAAGATCCTTAAAAATCATTTACAAATATCACAGAACCGAAAGAAACAAATGGCTGATAGGAAAAGTAGTGAGAGGGTGTTTGAGGAAGGAGATTGGGTATATCTTAAGCTTCAATCTTATAAGAAGAATTCAGTGGCGGGAAGACCTGTTCCAAAGCTTGCTCAGAAATATTATGGACCTTGTCAGATTATTCAGAAGGTGGGACCAGTGGCTTATAAGCTTGCCCTGCCGGAAGATTCTAAAATTCATCCTGTTTTTCATATATCCCAACTCAAGAAGAAATTAGGGCCTGTGGTGACACCTAATACTACATTGCCTATACCTACAGCTACAGGACAGATTCATGAAGCTCCTATTGCGATTTTGGATAGAAAGTTGGTGAAGAAAAATAACAGGCCTCTCACAATGGTTCTTGTTCAATGGTCTAATGCAGAGGATGCTACTTGGGAACCTCTGTACAAGTTGCAGCAACAATCTCCATTTTTTCAACCTTGAGGACACGGTGGTCTTTCAAGGAGGGGGAAATTGATACGTGACTAAGCACTACTAACTAATATTCTGAGTAGTGTAGTTAGTTAGCTGTAGTTAATTCCGTAATTCTTTTTTGGTAAGTCGGTGAGTATTGGAGGGAAAGTTAGTTAGGACTGTTAGAGTGGGTAAAACGAATATAAGCGAATGAAGGGAAAGAGGAAAGGTGTTGAAGAATTATCGAGTTGTACTTTTTCTTTCTTACGTGATTTGAGACTTCCTGTTGCTTGAAATCAGAATGAAGATTTACTCTTAAATCTTATTCTCTTCTGAACTTCTGTGCATTTGAGTGAGTAAGCGTATCACCTTGTAGGCCCATATCTCCTATGAGATCTTGATTCTTTCATGCTAGCTTAGGTTGGGTACTTTCCCTTCATTGGTTTGCATCTTTGTTAGT
>NMUG010006016.1:0-12809 GCA_002855965.1 Monotropa hypopitys | reverse complement strand
CGACGTCACAAAAATGGGTACGGCGTCACAAAAAAGTATGCTTGCTGTTCATACTTCAGTGTCCACTTTGATATTTAACACTTGAGGAAATGAAGTTCTTCCTCAAGCATTATGTCCACATACATCATTTTGCTATTATGCTTCACTGTCCATTTTGCTATTATATTTCACTGTCCATTTTGCTATTATGCTTCACTGTCCATTTTGCTACTATGCTTCACTGTCCATTTTGCTACTATGCTTGTTGTTCATAGGTTGTTTATGTAGTCATTCTACACAACAAACCAAAAATACTCTAAACAAATGAGAAATTGTGGTTTGATGAATTACTTCCTAAAAATATAAAAAAATATTTAAAAATGTTAAAAAAATATTAAAAATATTAAAAAATATAAAAAATAGCGCCGTACCATAGCCGTACCCGTACCCTACTTTTTTAAGTTTTACCGTATGCCGTACCCGCATCCGTACCGTACCCGTACCGCGTACCGGTACCCGTGCTTCATAGCAATTAACACACAAGTTTATAATACTTCTCCTTTTTTCGACCGGTCCAAGCATCGGTCATGATAGGGATATTTGTTAAAGCCTACTCTTCTTCTTGCTTTTTAGTAATGATTTAGTTCTTTCCACCTCTTCCTTCAACATTGACTCCCTTAGTAGGTATTAGCTTGGGGGTTGGTACCTGGGTCCAAATATACCAACTGCTTCAACAAAACGTTTGAAACTATCACTGTCAATAGCATGAAATGGAACACCAGCTTCATACATCCATTGATCCAAGTATTGATGCACACCTTGAGTTCTTTCTTTCCAATATGCATCATTCATGTTTTGTTCTCATATTCTTACTTGAACTCGTGATAGGAGAATCAGGATTGATGGGCTTTGAAATTATCCATGTGACTAAGCAAAAGGGGCCTCTTCCTTGATCCCACAACTTCATACACTTATCTTTAATTTTTGTTCTCATATTCTTTAATTTTTGCTTCTTTAAGTGCCTTCATACACTTATCTTGATCTTACTTAGTTGACTTAGTGCATGAAGCACCATTTCCCTCAATTTGAGCAATGTGTTCTTTCATCCTATGAATGCCTTTACTATATTCATTCCCACACTCCAGGCATCTTAGAGGATCCATATTGCTAGGATTCTCTAGAACTTCGTATTCCCATTCAACAGCATTTGAATTTATCTTCAATGCTTGGCATTCGGAAGTGGTAGAGGCCGCCGAAGATGATTGAGCCATTGATACTAGACCTACGTATAAAAAATCTGTATAGATAAATACAAAATATAAACACACGACGAGAGAGAAGTATAGATAAACAACTTAATTCATGAAACTTTAGACAGATTGTAATTCATTCACGTTTTATAGAAAAGAAACCAAAACCAATCATAATTAATCACAATTAATGGCAACCAATTAAGTAGAACCCACATAACATACAATTCATTTGAGTCTCAAAATTGGAACCATTCAAGTGTTCGGGCTAAACCAGTCTTTTTCAGTTCATTCGTGTTTAAACATTAAACAATCGAAAAGTCAAGTTTTTAAAAATTTCAAACACCAACTCGACCTCTAATTTTCTCTTTTTGGGTCTATTTCTGTGTATGTACGTTTACCCAAACAAGCAACAAAATCATTCTATTTATTTATTTATTTTATTAATTGAACAGAATCCCTTTCTTTTTAATCGAGAGAGAGAGAGCTTACCAGAAGGTGATCGAAGAAGAGAGAAGACAATCGAGCAGCAGAAGACGATTAAGCTGCAGAAGATGATCGATCAAATGCCTTTAGGTTAGTATTATAATTTATATTTACCACTAAAATTACACCCGTAAAACTCGATTTTTTTGTGTTTGACCCGATTAATTCCCACGCACCTACTCGGTGACTAATCGTGACTCCCGAACTCGACCGAGTACTCAGCGGGTTTTTCCGACTAGTAGTCCTCATGGCAACTAATGCGGACGAGCAGCCCTTAGTCGTTTCGATCATGGACCTTCCAGCGAGTAGGCGGCGAGTACTAGGTTGAGTTTTAGAACATTGACTTTTAAGGAGAGTCTAGGATTACATCAACTCGAAAAATTATATTTTTCATCCATTTGATGAAGATAAACGACCAAACTTTGAATTCTTAGGTATTTTCTTGTAAGATTCGTTTGGAATGGTCTTTTTTACAGAAGTGCGGATAAACTTCAATTTTGGTACAAAATACAACTGTTAAAAACATAAAATAGCTAAAAGACATAAAGATATGGACCCAAAATTTTATAAAGGTCACAAATGACCCTAAAGACAATAAAGACTGCGACAGTTTTTTTTTGGTGGGGGAGGTGATTTTTTTGAGGATTTTTGTAGCATGTTTGATAAGAATTGAGAGAAAATAGCCAAAAAGATCATCAATATTATTTTTAAAAATCCCAAATGCAATTAATTATCAAAATTTTATGAAGATGAAAGCCTTGTACAACAATAACATTATCCATGTAATCCTCAATCATTGTCAGTATGGACGAGAGAGGACTAGAGACAGACTTAACCATTGACAATATATACACAAAATAGTTATAAAAGTCAATCAACTCAAGGGATGCTATATCATGGCATCATGCCCCCAAATTGAAATCGAAAGGCATTAGAGAGGGCATGTCTAGAGACCAGTTCACTTTCTGTGCTCATTGACAACGAATGAAAGTCATGGGTACAATATCATATATGATCTCCTAAAAAAATCAACGTCAAGTTGGTATCCATTGATGGGTGTCTGGAAAGGGAAAATGATGAGTACAAACCTAAACTTTGGTAATAATATGCAAAGTGGTTGTGCTCGTACTATTATTGTATTCTATTTTTTCTCAATTTGATTTAAAATACCATTTTTTTATCTTTTTGTATGATGTATATTGTTTCCATGAGTCTTTATGTGCATGAATCAATAATTATGGCAAAATAAATAATGTAGTAGAGGGATACAAAGACAAAAGATGACATATATGAATCCTTTTCCTATAAAAAATAAGCCAAAAATTGCATTCAGGAAATCCACATCTCAAGGGTCTACCCTATTGGACCACTTGGTCTTCAATTAATTCCTTAAGATAAGCTTCTTAATGATTTATGCTAAAATAATTACATTTCACAATTTATTTGTCGTCCAAAGCTGAAGTAAATATCTCAACATTTTCTAGAAATCATGACCAGATCAGAGTGATTCATGGTTGGATTCGATTACGATTTGAAAAAGAGTCCATTCGGTTCACAATTCATGATTTCAAAACTATATTATTTAGTGATAGATTTGTTAGTTGTCAATGTTTTCTGTGACTTTCTTACTGACTTCTGCTTGTCTGCTTGGAATTTGTGTTTAAAAAGCTTCCCCCGGCAGAAAAATCGTTGCTTGTGATTCGTATCTCATGTGTGGCTATGTTTGTTCAGTTTGTAACTTTGAGCTGTAGTAAGTAATATTATGATTGGAATTCTTGGAAAATAAGATGTATTTCCATCATCAGAGTACGAATAGTCGAGGTATGCACTCTAACTTAAGAGAGGATTATGGCTAATTATTTAAAACTCCTGGAGTACCATATGGTGCTGCCAACCAATGGATCATCGCAACACACACTATGCTGATCTCCCTTTGTCTCCCAACAAGTATGTGTGTTGAAATGCCACATGGTACCCGGGGAGTATTTAATAATTACTCCAGAATTATTGTCTTTCCAACTCGAACCTGTGCACAAAAGTACGGTTTCCCCACTGCGATTTGATCATCTTGGATTCAAGTCACGAAAAAAGCACCCCCTATTGTGGTGGTAAGGTTGCTTACATCCAACCCTTTGTCACACCTCCCTCGCCACTCTCCCTCGCCGACGCATTGCCGCCGCCTCGCCGACGCTACCGCTGCCTCGCCGACGCCTCGTCATCCTCTCTCTGGTGGCCCGCCATCTCTGCCTCCACTTATGGCGCCATATCTAGTTGTCGTCCGTCTCTCTCTCTCTCTCTCTCTCTCTCTCTCTCTCTCTCTGAAGCTCTTGCCGTCGACCTAACCTGTTCTCGCCACCTCTAGCCGTCGACGCCAATCCAATCGCTGCCCTTCCAGTCCGGCTACTCTCAGACTGTCAGATCTCTCTCTCGACCTTGCTGCTGAGATATTCTGATCTTCCACTTCTTACTGCTGATCGCCTCTTCTTATTGCCGATCAGTCACTGTTGTTGTTCTATAGTCCACGTCTCGTTCTTCGCCATTCTCAGCGCAACATCCATCGCGACGCTTTTCGCAGCCGCCTCATCCCAGTCAACAGATTTGCAACTACCTCCACCAGCAGTCTTCTTCCAGATCAACACTTCAAAGGCAGTAACTCTCTTTCCTTTTTCATTATGGATGATAATATTGAAACCATCAATACATCGTGCACTAAAGATATGGTTAGAGATTATCGTCGGACTCTCACCACAGTTAAATTAAATGGGATGAACTATCTGCCATGGTCACGTACTGTGTCGATCTCTCTAAAAGCCAGTGGTGAAACGTCTTATATTACAGATGAACCCTCATCCAATCCCAATTGGGCTCAAAATGATGCTCATATCACGACTTTACTCTGGAATAGTCTGGAACCCGACATTTTTAATAATGTTGCTTGTCAAGAGACATCTAAAGCTGTTTGGGATACTCTACTTGAGTTATATTCATCAGACCAGAATATCTCTCGTATTTTTCAGATTTATCAAAATATTTTCTCTACAACAAGGAGATAAATCTATTGATGAATACTTTTCTATTCTAAAGGGGATGTGGGATGAGTTAAATGTTTATCAGCCTCTCTCTACAGATTTAAAAGTTAATGAAAAATACAGAGAAGAATTCCGGACTTGCAAATTTTTGTCTGGATTAAATTTTGATCTCGCCTTGCTTGGTCCCCAGATTCTTTCTGGTAGGGAAGTCGCCACTGTTGGTGAGGCATTTGCTCGCATTCGACGAGCTGCTCCTCGTACTTCTGGGTTAGAACATTCAACCTCATTTGCTCTTGTTGCCCCTGGACATTCTGGTAATAGCAATCCCTCCCATAATTGTGGAAGCTCTTCTGAACGGGGTAGTTGTCGTAGAGGACGTGGAGGCCGTGGTGGTCGTGGCACCAAGAAGTGTACTCATTGTGGTGCAACCAACTACGATATTGATTTTTGTTGGAAGTTGCATGGTAAGCTAGCTTGGGCTAATCAAGCTACTCTTGAGGGAGAGTCATCCACTCCTGCTTCTACTCAGATTACTATGTCCAAGACCGAGTATGATTCTCTGATTCAAAGAGCCATTGCATCTCCTACTCCTACTACAACTCATGTCACCACAGGTAACACGTGTCTTCATTCATCTTCTCATAGCACTCCTTGGATTCTTGACTCTGGACCATCTGATCATATGCCGTGTAATTTGTCTCTTTTAACTGACATTGTTATTCCTTCTGTTAAAACTTACGTTACTATTGCCGATGGTACTAAAATTTTGGTTCAAGGCATTGGTACATATCGTTCATCTTGTCTTATTTTCCCTTCTGTTTTATATTTGCCTCAATTTCCATTTAATCTTCTTTCTATTCATAAATTATCTCATACTCACCAATGCTCTGTTTCTTTCTTTCTCTCTTATTGTAAATTTCAGGATCTCAAGACGAAGGAGATGATTGGGGGGCTATGAGAAAAATGGTCTGTATTATCTTAAGGAGCATCAACAGCCATTCAGCCATTCAGCCATTCTGCTTTGCATTCCACTACTACGCCTTATCAGTGGCACTGTCGTCTTGGGCACCCATCCTCAGCCAACCTTCGCAAGCTTGTTCCTGATTTATCCATTTTTGTCCTTTCAATTGTGAAACATGTGAACTCAGTAAACACCTTAGGGTTTCTTTTCCTTTACGGAATGAGCCAGCACGTGTCACACCTTTTGCTTTAGTTCATTCTGATATTTTGGGACCTTCGCGAACTACAAATTTGTGTGGTGCTCACTATTTTGTCATATTTATTGATGATTTCCTCGTTTAACCTGGGTATATCTCCTCAAGGACACATCTCAACTATTTCATGTCTTTACCCTTTTTCATACTATGATTGTCAACCAGTTTAATGCTAAATTGCGTATTTTACGGACTGATAATGCTCAAGAATATCTCTCTCACCAATTTCGACAATTTAATGAAATTCATGGTATTATTCATCAAACTGCTTGTGTCATTACCCCTCAACAAAATAGGGTTGCAGAACGGAAGAATGTACCTCTTTTAGCCGTTACTCTTGCTCTTATGCTCCATATGAATGTCCCTAAATAGTTCTGGGGATATGCCGTTCTTACATCAAATTACCTCATAAATCATACCCCTTCTCGAGTTTTGCATGACACTATTCCTTATCAGGTCATGTTTCCTGACAAGGATCTCTATATTCTCCCTTCCAAAACTTTTGGGTGTGTGTCCTTTGTTCATAATCTTTTTTCAGGTTGTGATAAACTGGATCCACGCTCTTACAAATGCATTTTTCTTGGCTACTCGTTGACCCAGAAAGGTTATAAGTGTTATAGTCCCTCATTACGAAAATACTTTGTAAGTGCCGATGTAACCTTTTTTGAAAATATCCCATATTATTCCCTTGAGGGTTCTCAGCTCACACAACCCTTGCTGGATTTCTCACGCCTTCCTGAGATTGCTCCTTTATCAGTAAAACATAGTCTTCCAAAGACTACTATTCGACCTCTAGTTACAAAGGTGTATGTTTGACGCTCATCTGCTGATGCCCCTCCTCCTGTTGCGCCTGCAGATCCAACTTCTGTACCTACACCATCTTCTCCAACGTCTCCGGATCCAACTCTCGCACTTCCTATTGCTTATCGTAAAGGTATTCGGTCATGTACTTCTCATCCTATCTCACAGTTTGTATCTTATGATCATTTATCTTTATCCTTTCGTGCTTGCTTTCTCTGTGTCTTTGTCCTCTGTTTATGTTTCTAAATCCTATCAGGAAGCTATTTCTCATCCTGGATGGCGTTCTGCTATGGAAGAAGAGATGCACGCTCTGTCCTTGAATCATACTTGGGATCTTGTTCCCAAACCTCCTGGAGCTCATATTGTGGGTTGTCGCTGGATGTTTTCCGTCAAACACAACCCTGATGGTACTCTTGAACGTCTGAAAGCACGTCTTGTGGCCAAAGATTTTACTCAAACGTATGTACTTGATTACACTGAGACATTTTCTCCGGTGGCCAAACTCAACTCGGTCCGCATTATTATATCTCTTGCCGCCAACTTTGATTGGCCTCTTCATCAGCTTGATGTCAAGAATGCCTTTCTTCATGGTGACCTTTCAGAGATAGTCTATATGACTCAACCTCCCGGTTTTGAGTCTAAGGGGGAGTGTGCGTGTCATCTTCGCAAATCTATTTATGGCCTCAAACAATCTCCTCGATCTTGGTTCAGTAAATTTAGTAGCACTGTCGTGTCTCATGGTATGATTCGAAGTCAAGCTCACCATTCAGTATTTTTTAAACGAACCACTCGGGGTATTGTGATTCTTGCGGTATATGTGGATGATATTATCATCACTTGAAGTGACAACAATGGGATTCAAACATTAATTCGCCATCTTTGTTCCAATTTTCTGACAAAGGATCTTGGCAAACTTCGGTACTTTCTTGGCATAGAGGTTGCCCATTCTAAAGCAGGCATCAGTTTATCACAAAGGAAATACACTCTTGATATTTTGAAAGATACATGTTATCTCGGCTCTAAACATGTATCCACTCTCATGGAGACCAATGTTAAACTCTTGCCTGAAGATGGAGAATTATTTGATAATCCTGAAATGTATCGGAGACTTGTGGGTAAATTTATTTATCTCACTATCACTTGACCCAATATTTTCTATGCCGTCAGTATTGTCAGCTAATTTATGAGTTGCCCTCGGGTACTTCATATGGATGCTGTTATTCGTATCTTGAAGTATCTTAAAAATGCCTCAGGACGTGAGCTTCTCTACAAAGCATCTGGACATCTCCGTATTGAAGGATATAACGATGCTGACTGGGCTGGATCTCATGCTGATCGTTCTACCATAGGTGATTGCATATTTATAGGTGGAAATCTTCTGACATGGAAAAGCAAGAAACAGTCAGTTGTAGCAAGGTCGAGTGCTGAAGCTGAGTATAGAGCCATGGCTCATACCACTGGTGAATTAACTTGGTTGCGTACCCTTCTTCTTGAGTTTGGGATTCCGGTTCATGGTCCCACTCCATTATATTGTGATAATCAGGCATCTATTCATATCGCGAACAATCTTGTCTTCCACGAAAGGACCAAACACATTGAAGTTAATTGTCATTTTATTTGATCCAAAGTAGAGTCCAAAGAAATCTGCACACCGTTTGTTCCTTCAGGCTCTCAACTTGCTGACATTTTCACGAAGGCTCTTCCCAAAGCTTCTATCGACTCAATTTATTGCAAGCTTGGAGTATACGATGTATACGCTCCAGCTTGAGGGAGAGTATTGGAAATAAATATGTTGTAAATATAAATTGATTGATTGTAATTTATTATGTAGATTATAAAATAGGAAGATTGTATAATTGATTGTAATTGATTAGGTAGATTGTAAAATAGGCAGGGTGTATATTTTTTTCTTTATTTTCATTTCCTAAATTGATCATGTATAAGCCTATATATTATGCCTCCCTGAGAAAAGAATATATCGAAAATTCATTCTTCAACATCTCTTTTGTTAGGAAGCAAATTGTCTGGAGTTAAGAAAGAGAAGCACTCCGCCTTTGAAGTTTGTGTCTAGTTGCCGTTGTTACTTAGTATACTCTTCTATTTCCCTCGAGATCGGAGCATCCTATTATTTACTTGATTTTCAAGGGAGGATACTCTTTTCTTTTGGCCCCAACAATTCCAAAGTGGGTAACCAATTGGTCTAATTCTGTGAGAAAAGTGTGTACTTTCAACATCCCTGACTCAGCAAATGCTGCAGTGGGAACTCCACTTGCCATTCCTCCGAAGTGAACGTGTTAATCATCTCTTTTTTTTCCTTGACCCCATTGAAATAATGTTTTTCATTGCATTCTGTGAGTGAAGTAACAGATTCTGAAGTGAAAGTAATGAATTACCCTGGTTGATTCGTATAGTGGGAAATACTTGCCTCAGCCATAATGATTGGGAAAGCAATAACTCTAATTCCATATCTCTACCGTTCCTCATTTTGAAGCGAAAAGTGAGGTGCTCTTGATGGCTGAGCTCCAAAGTCTGGTCGTTGCTAAATGACTCACTTTCTTTCGTCAGCTAATATTGACATTTGGCTTTACTAGACTAGCCGTATGATTCCTTCCTTTCTTCACCTATATTTGTACTAGAAGGAAGCCAAGCTTCCTTTAGTGAGAGCTTTGTTGCTAGCCGCCTTAGTCTGCCTTGCCTTAGTAGCTTGGTTTACCTTACCTGCTCGTCTTTACATTCTCTATTTATTAAGTGTTCAATCCCAGTACTCAAATCCAATCTTCTAGTTTTATAAGCTGTGTGAAGATATGAAGTTTACATTTGGTAGTAAAGAATTTTTTTCGGCCTTCAAGTTAATGGGAGATAGAGATCCTCCTCATATATTCCCTTTTGAAATAGCAAAGTCAGTATTATGTTGCATCTAGAAGGAAGTGAAGAAGCCAACTTGCATTTGAATCGGTTAACCCAATTGACACAGAGGTAACTAAGTGCGCTAAACCACAAATGAAAGCAAGAGACAAGAAACAAACACCTTAACCTGGAGACCATTAAAGGACCAAAAACACTATTGTAAACCCTAAAAAGATTTCACTGTTGAATCGAGGATGTACATGAAACCTCACTTCAAGTGTGCGCGCTTAGGACGTGAGGCGAGGCTAGGCGCACATACACGAAGCGCGTTCATGGCCTTTGAGGCGCGCCTCATGTTTTCATCGCTCAGATTTCATCCTAACCGTTGATGGCTGAGGATTAAAACATGGGGCAATGCACTGGATAGAAATCCTCCTCTTTCTTCTTCTGCTTCTTCTGTCCCTAGGCTCTAGGGAACAATGATGCCTCGGTGCGCCTAGAGTTTTTTAAAACACTGCACCTATCTCTAGAAACCTTCTCGAACTCCTAGACCTTGATCTCGACATTATTGTGGCTCTTACCGAGTCAATATCTTCTTGATCCAACCATCTACCATGAAGCTCCTTGCCTCGATCATCATTCATCGACGACTGATGCAAAACACTTCAAAGAAACCAAACCTGATTGGACAAGAACGTGGACCTAGAGTGAAAACCTTGTCAAGGGCTTGAATACATACAAAGGCCACAGAAAGGTGCTCTAGCGATCGTATATCCTGTAGACTGTGGTAACTGTAACTCATATGAATAGAAAGGTTTAACTAGGTTAAGAGTGACGAAACAGGAAAAAGTTTCAAATCCTACAAGCTTGCTCAGGGCTAGTGCAAGAACTCAATGGGATTTAGATCTCTATGTAATGCAAGGCAATTACTTGCACCACCCCATACGTCAATCTTCACCTCAGAAAGGATTAGCCGTGACACTTTTGACTTTGTTATTAAAGCAAGTCCCGGAAATTAAATATATAGACAACGATGCACACTCGGTACATGTCAATCCCCTGATAACACAATCTTAAGTACATTCCCAATGAACATGAAATCAATGTGCAGTATTCTATGATAGACGATGCATACTGCAATATTGAAGATGCGTCCACGCACTTGTACCAAACTTTTGGTTACATTTTATCGTGTCCTAAAATTTTGGGTTTTTGGAGGTCCAACGGTTTGAACACTTTTTCATGATGTATGTTTATTTCAGGAACAGCTCTTTCCCCCTTATAATTAGATTTTGACTCCATTATGGGGTGTGATTTGTGTTCTTCCCTACTTATCAACCAGAAACAAACATTGTTTATATTTAGACCTTGTTTCTCTCTTATGAGGTCTTGTTCCTGGTTAGTTGATGTTTAATTGTAACATTTAGTAATTTTGGTTAACAACTTGGCTGCGACTAATTTTGATCGCAGGTCTTGGATAGAAAGTGTACTACTGGGGAAACAATTGCGGTAGATCATCTTTCCGAGGTACTTCTCTACTTCAAGACGAACTCTCTTGTGAACTCCTCCCTCAATCCTCCCACAAATGGATCCATGCAGTGATGGAGAAAGGTCCTCCCATCAGTGTGTTATTTCTTGGCGTGCGAAACCCAATTTCACAAAGTTGACAGAGGCTTTACCTTATATATAATTTTGTTTCAGCCGTGGATCATCCTGATGTTGTTCCACTTGTATTCCTGAAACACATAAGTGCATTTAGAGGTGAAACCCACCAGCAATGGTGGGGCCGTAGGTGTCATAAATTTCTTTTATTACACATTTTTGTCAGCTTTATCTTTGAATTCAATTTCTCACTTGCAGATCTGCATTTTGGCTGTCAGAGAATCTTTAGCCAATGTAAGCCAGACCTTAACTCCTGAATAGTCTATTCACTTGTTGAGTTTTTTTTAATAAAAAAAGTTAACCATACAAACAACAAAGTGAAGGTGCTAAACTCACAATTCGTGTAATTATTTTTTCCATTCGATATGAGGAAACAGGTCTTTGGCAACAAGTTTGATTCGTTTGTGAAGAACTTTGAGAAATCTTTTGGGAGCACCTTGATGACTCTTAGATTAATCAACGAGTCTTCTCAAAGCGACGGAGAACACCTAAGACATTTGAAAGAAGAAAAAAATTATTCTTCAGATATGACTGGTCCAATGTCTCGCAACACCAAACATTGTTTTACATGCAGTTCTGGTGTAAGATCTTGTCAGTCAGAAGCGGTTGCGCCCACTATCAGTTCTGAGGAGCATGTTGGCACTCTAGGAGAGACAGGACAACATACATTATCAGGTTCACTAAACCGGGAGCTGTCTTTGAGTGATGGAGAAATTAACCAGCAGTTGGCTTGTGTTTCTCGTTCTTCAATAAACCAGTCTATGTTTAGTACTTTTGAGAAATCTGTGGTTGAACAAACTCGTTTTAATGACCTCAAGACATTTGAGATTAGTCTTTTCATGAAAAGATTGCAAATGAAAGAGAAGCAGCTCTCTCTACACTCTGATTTAAATTTCTTGGAGAGGTGTAAATTGTCTATGGGGATTTCAAGGGCTTCCTTTAAAGCCAATAAATTCAAAACTGAACTTGAAGAAACAAGATATGCTGAGCTGCTTAAAAAGTGCATAGACTGTCTTGTTGCTGGCTTGCTCATCATGTTGGCATCGATTGGATACGGAACTTATGTCTACTCACACAACAGGATAACTGAAGCTACTGCATCCTGTGCGCCTTCCAAGGTAAAGACTATATTCTTGTTCTGGCTTCTATTTATGTAGTTGCTCATTATCTGCCTAACCTAACACACATGAATACAAGCACATGACACGGATACGACACGACATGACACAGACACGAATCCGTCATCGACATATATGTGGATATGTACATTGCCCTATTTTCACATGCCAAATAAAAATTTAAATAACATACAGAAAGAATATATTAACATGACTCAAGAAATCCTTAAAAGATAGGGTATGGAGACATAGGGATGGCAACAGACTGGACCAAACCGGTTATTGACAAAACCGGTAACTGAACCGGTCATCCGAATCATAATTCAAAACCGAACCGGTAACCGAACGGTTTTGATTGTGAGTAACCAAAATCGAACCATTTGGATAAACGAATCCATTTGGATTACCGGTTAAAAAAAATAC
>NMUG010006015.1:0-12810 GCA_002855965.1 Monotropa hypopitys | reverse complement strand
TATAAATTTAGAAGACTACCAAGAGTCTCCGAAGAATAACCGAGACAAAACGGTAATTTACCGTGTAAAAATAGACAGAATTTGAATGAAAATGCTCAGAGGCTTTAGTATCTGAGGTTGAATTGGGTTTGAAAGAGGTTATTCTGGTCTGGATTGTTGTTGTGGTGAGTTCCTATAAATAATCATAAATGTCGCAACTATAGTTGCGACATTGTGAAAATATCTCCCCAAACGCGTGGCTGGCTTGACACGTGTTTGGGAGATATTTAGGAAGCTTCCTAGGGCTGGTTTGAGCCTATCTCCTTCGGAAAATTAATTAAAAATTAAATAAAATACATTTAAAATTGAAAAAGTATCCCGGAGTTCTGATTTTGGTCCGAAGCTTCTGTTTACACTTTGCCGTCCCCTCGGAGAACTCTGACTTTAACATTTTAAATTTGATATTCATGATTGCTGTGTTGGATCACGAATATAGCAAATATCCCGGGCTTGATTCGGACACTTTCCGGATAAATCCTGAAATACGGCTCTGATACGCTGACTGAAATGAGAAGCGGTTGGTGCACCTCCTGGACTGCTCGACTCCCAGAAATTCCGTTCCATAGGGAATGTCAGATTTTGAAGATGAGGTCCGTGCAAAATACGTTCGTTGATTTCCGAGGCCGGTTGACCGCTGCATGGAAATCTGACCATATTGATGTTTATCCTTAACTGAATTCCGGTACTGGATCGAATGAAGTCAGTTTTTATACCGGGTTCTCTATGATGTGATTGTCTTCGATATTCTCCTCAAAAGAAAAATTTCGGACGCTCGTGTAGGATTCTTCTTGTGCCGGTCCGTTTGACTGTTCGGATGCGGTTTCTGTGCCGTCCTTTTGAAATTTGTTTCGGTAGATGTATCGGAATAGATTTCTGAGACACGTAAGTGTTCCTCAACACTTGGCCATTGTAGGTTCATCGTTTTAAAAATTTTGACGGACGTCGGGGCTGTTCGCGGTGAGTCTGAACATTCCGGATGTACGTGCGGGTACTGAAAAATGCCGTGTTGCTAATTTCTGTACTTTGTGGGGGGTGAGCCAAAATTTGTGTATCAACACGTTGCTTCATCAAGGCCTTGATAGATGATGGACCTGTCTTTACAATCTTTCTTCCGTTTTGTACGGAGGAATGTTTTCTGATCCTCCCTCAAATGCGCTTCTGCTTCCTTTGATCCTGGGTCCTTAAATCCATCTTCTACAATCTCCATAACATCTTTAGCGCCAAGTAAAGCTCTCATTTGAATGTTCCAAAGATCATAGTTATCTTTGGTGAGCTTCGGAATAAGAGCTTGAGCTATTCCGTTAGCCATTAAAATTCCCGGAAGTGTAGATTTATAGGAAATAGTCAATTTTTAAAGAGACTATTTTTGATACTATTGTGGAAAAACTGAGGACACCATTGGATCAAGAATATTTGAAATAATAAGAAAACACTATTGATTTGTCAAAATCGGAGTTAAATTGGCTCCAAAATCTTAAAATCTAGTATTTCCGTTAATTTTCAAAGAATATTCTGTTAATTATGACTGGGCTGCCAACAGAGCAAAGTTGTTGATGTGTCGGCTAATTGGGCACTCACACGCGGCAATGACTAGATGCGTCTTTCTGATGTGGCAATGAAGTGGAAGTTGGCGTGTGATGTGGAAGTGCCCATTGCCATTCTTTTATCAAAAAAGGAGAAAAGCAAGAATTAAGGATTGAACCTTCGACCTCTACTTCAGGAAGAAAAACAAATTAACCACTAAGCTAGCAAGCTCTTTCTAACAGAAATATACATAATAAATATTTATTATAATATTCTGTGGACCATCATCTTCCTCACAAGGTGGCGCGTGCGGCATACGATGAGCTTGGGCTTCACGCATCGATGTTCAGAGGGCACATGAGGGCGCGTGTGGAGGAATCCGACGACAGTTTTGAATCGATGGACTTGTGGAGGAATTACCTACACGGTAGTCAGATCAAAATATTTTTTGAGATTGTATAAAAATCGATTTTGGACAGAAGTTAAAAAATGGTGGATTTTTTTTGTTTGGATCAAATTTTGCTCTCATACCAATTATTGGAGGGAAAGGAGAAAATTTTACTCAAAAAATACAACAGGATTTATTGGTACACAAAATACTCATACAAACTCACAAACAACACCACTAAACCTTGTTTTGGGTTTAGTACAAGCACTCTTCTCTCACACTCTCTTTTCTCTACCACTCCCACACATTACAACATTCCAATACACATCTATTTATACAAGATTTTGGAGAACTTGAACAATATAATTGATGTCATGGATGACCTCAATTCTTTGACATATTTGTCAAGAGTTGGTGAAATTTGAAAATGGTGGCAAGGTTTGAATTGTGTTTGAACACATGAGCCGCCATTCTCCTTCTAGAATTAGGCCTATTTTCAACAGGTATTGCTCCAGAGTTTTTTTTTCAAGTTTGTATATTGTAGATATATATAGATAGAATTTTTTCTTGATTTCATAGTATGAGTTGTGTGCCTGCGTGACCCTGGGATCCTAACATGTGATATCAGAGAGAGGTTTCTTGAGGCACCGGAAAGCACACGGCTCCATTAATGCATTATTTTCAGATTTGGTCTATAATTAAACTCGTCAAAAATTTGATTTTGATCAAGTGGGTTAGGTGCATCTCTCGGAGATGAGTCCAACTGACACAGTGGATTTTACGAGACAATGTTTTTCGTACGATTCCAAATGAATGTTATCTCCAACGATCGAGAATTATGCTCTTGCGCACAAAAAAAGAGAGAAATCTCAAAGGAACTCCAATTATGATATTCTTTTTTTTTATACGGAAGGAAAATCAAAAGAAGTCGAAATACAAAACCAGGCACAAGAATGCCTGCCTCACTCGGGGATTTAGTCCATCATAGTTGTTATCCCTAATTTATCCCGTATCCAGAACTCCCGAACAGATCCTGGCATGTCCTGGAGGATGACGAGGCTCTCCTCCTGTTCTGCTCCCATGTTCGCGAGGTGGTTCGCACAATGATTGGTTCATCTCGAGACATGGTTAAGCCTTGAATTTGTCCTTCTCAGTAGTGTGAAAGTTTCGCTGATGATGTATTGTTGCGGATGGTTTGTTGGCCCTCCAACTTCAGCAAATATCTTGACAGCATTTGGACTGTCAGAATCTATAGTGACACCACTGAGGCCTTGTTGCAAAATGATAGTTAAGCCTTTGTATATGGCCCACATCTCCGGTGCAAGGCTGGTCTCTCAATTGATCTTCCCAAAAAGCCCTTGATCCACTCCCCTTCACTGTCTATAAAAATTCCTCCAATTCCAGTTTTCTGATTTGTGCTCTTGCAGCATCCATCCACATTTAATTTTATACCTCAGACAGACGGACGCCAATTAGTTGGTAATAAAACATCAGTCCCTCGAGAAGTTGGGATATCGAATGAGCTCGCAATTTGCATTGCAAATGCCAAAATTGTTCTAGTCAGAATCGCCGTTGGGATATTCTCGTTCTCAAAGAAGAACTTGTTTCTAGCCTTCCAAATGTGCCAAATGGCAGCTAGAAACACACAGTTCCAAGAAATTATAGGTTCTGAAGGATAGACAAATTTGTCTTTGGCATTTTTAGACATCCAAACCTTGGACGATTCATTCCAGTCTTTGTCTATCCAGTTGGCACCCCTTAGATTGATCCACACAGCTCGAGCAGACGGACATCTCCTAAGGAGGTGGTTTATGTTTTATTCTTGCAGATTGCATCTCTGACAAAAGTTAGAGTTCAAAATATTTCTGATAAATCTTAAAGCATTAGTAGGCAATCTTTCCATCAAAGCAAGCCACAATAGTCTGGATATTATAGAAAAAATGAAAATGATTGTAAACTTAAAATAAGCCTTCAAATGCAGCTTCCCGTTTAACCATTCTAGTTTCCCGCATGAGTGGTTACTGGTAACCATGAAAAAAGTTATCGGTAACCAGAGTTTCTTGGTCGCCATGATGTTGGGTTACCGATAACCGGAAGTTGGTTACCGATAATCGATATCTCTATTTCTTGACATTGGAGTGGGTTACCAATAACTATAGAAACGGGTTACCGGTAACCAATGCCTATGGAATTATGCTAGGTGTTGGGATATCGGTAACCAGGAAAACATGGGTTACCGGTAACGCTGTCTTTGGGAATTTAGCATGTGAGTCTTTTCGGACATGCGGGATTTGCTTGGTCCAACTATCGTAGAAACTCTGTCGCCACTTGTTCTACGTCAGTCCCTCCTTCTTCAAAAGAACTCGATCCCGAGTTTAAGTTTGGATAGATCGGTTCCTCTTTGTAATAATCGAACAAATCTGCAACGTTGAAAACCTTTGAGATCTTCATGGAGTCGGGTAGATTGATGACGTAAGCATTATCTCCAATTTTCTTCAAAATCTTGTATGTCCTGTATTTCCTTGGTTGCAACTTGCGATGGATACCAACGGGAGAATGTTCTTTTCACAAAAGTACCATGACCAACTCACCTTCTGCAAAGACTTTCGCACGCCTGCGTTTGTCACTCGCTGCCTAGTTTTTGGCATTGGTTCCTGCCAACTGTTTCCTCACATTTTCTTGCACTTCCAATGCCATTGAATCTACCGCCACGCTAACTTCAGGACCTTTTGAGAATGAATTTAGATCGAGGACATGCCGGGGAGGCATCACATATACCAAAGAAAAAGGTGTCTTGCCTGTAGCGCTGTGAACGACGCTATTAAAAGCGAACTCGGCCTACGACAATGCATAGTCCCACTACTTCGGCTTGTCCCCACAAATACGCCGAATCATGTTGTCCAAACTCCAGTTTGTCACTTCAGTTTGTCCATCTATCTATGGATGAGATGTGGAACTCCGTTGGAGGGAAGTACCAAATATTTTCCATAAAGTGACCCAAAATGAATAAGGAACTTCACATCTCGATCAGAAGTAATAGTCTTTGGGATACCATGGAGTTGAACAACTTCATGATAGAATAATCGTGCAACATGGGAAGCATCAGAAGTCTTGCGGCAAGCAATAAAGTTGACCATTTTGGAAAATCGATTCACCACAACAAACATAGAATCGACCCCGCGTTGGGTTCGGGGCAATCCCAATACAAAATCCATAGATAGATCTTCCCAAATATTGTTAGATATGGGTAATGGAGTGTACAGACCTGTAGTCTACGCTTGTCCCTGGAGGGTTTGGCAAATATAGCATCACCGAATGAAGTTTCCAGCATCCCTCTTTAGTTGTGGCCAGTAATATTGCTCTTCCAAGCTTGCAATGGTTTGTCTCTATCGACATGTCCACCTAAATCCACCACCATATAGGTCTTAGATTAATGTTTCTCTCAATGAGGTCTTAGGAATGCAAAGACGGTTACCTTTAAAAAGGAAACCATCATAAATATGAAAATTGCCAATAGGCCGATTTTGGCTACATACTTCCCAAGTCTCTTTGAAGTCTTCATTATTAGAATATAAATCTTTCAGAAAATTGAACCCCACGATCTTATGAGCCAATATCACCAATAAATTGGCACGACGGCTTAATGCATTTGCCACACGATTAGTTGCCCTTGATTTGTGCTGGATAATAAATGGAAACTTCTGGAGGAAAGTCTTTCATCGAACATGCATATTATCCAACTTCTTCTATCTGTTGATGAATTTCAAGGCTTGGTAATCTGTGTAGAACATGAACTCTCTCTGAATAAGATAGTTCTTCCAATGCTTGAGGGCACGAACATTGGCATAAAATTCCTGGTCGTAAGTACTCCACTTCTAGCATGCTTCACTTAGCTTCTCATTGAAGAAAGCCACGGGTTTCTTCTCTTGAGATAAAATAGCTCCAATACCGACTGTCACGCCCCAGATTTTCAAACTATTTTTGAGATTATTAAAATGGATAATAAATAAATTGGAGAGAGCCACTTGCTACACATAAGCTAAACAGTAAAGATAACCAGACAGTGCATAATATGGTACAAGATACAAAGCAGAAGAAAAAGAGATACAACATCTGGTTACAACTGAAGTATAAGTGTAGAAGTGACTAAGTACACTGGCTGACTACAATTGATACAACTAAAATAAATACAACATTATAAGAAAAGTAAATAAAGCAGGAGTGGCAGAGCTCCCAAGAAGATCCAACAGCTGACTCGAACTCCAACCTAAAAGCCTCATATCCCTGCAACACTGGGGGAAAGGGGAAGAGGGTCTGAGCGTTCCACGTGCTCAGTGATACAAACCACTACTACTATTGTGCATACATATGGAGGGTGTGTGCACAAGTGTTCACAAGCAAAACGTACAAAGACAAGAAGAACCCAAGCTAAATACATGAGACGACCCCTCACTATATCATGGACTCAAGCATGCAACCAACGATAAATAACGACTCAAGTCCGTCATATGAATGAATGCATTATCAAAGTCTCCAAGGCTCAACTAAAATATACTATCAACTGAACACAACACTTTACTTTCTCAACTAGGACTAGACCACCCCAAGGTTCTACTAGAAGAGACTAAGGTTTACTTTACCAAGATACCACTCGCTAATATACCATATGTTCCTTTCTAACCTTAGACATTATTATAGATTCGGGTTCAAGTACCACTTTGAGATATTTGGAAGGTTCAAGTATATTTCCATGTTTTTATTGCACATTCTATTCATATCTTCCGAAGTGTTTCCAAAATGTTGCAATAGGCATAAATCCAAGAATCCCATCATAAGTCTATTCTTGATTTACCCTTTCATTCTCTTTCATCATATTCGAAAATCGTTTCGTTGAGTTGTAACATAGATAAATCCAATAATCTCATCATAAGTCCATTCTTGATTTATCCTATTATTATTTTTATCATATTGAGAATCATTTTCATATTTGATTGGGTCCGGTATAGTGACTCGTCAACACACTATACTTTCCTTCCATCATTTCCCAACTCGTTGGAAGGGATACGCTACCCCTATTGTGCACAATGTCGTGGATGGAGCGACCATCTAGGGAACCCCATCATAAGTCTATTCCCGTATAAATATTCCAACATTCCCCGATTCATTGGGAGGGCCCCGCTATCCTTTGATTCCAAGTCATTAAGTGATTCCTTTCCAATTGATTCTATTATGTTTGTGAGTCATGAGTAAAGGATTCAAGATTTGGCATGAGTATCCCTCGTAGGGCACATCCTCCATTTTCGATATTCATTAGGTATATTGAATCTATTAGTTAACTTCTTCCAATTTCAACTCCACCTTGACCGAACCAAGGGAGACAATCGATTATGCCAATTCACGTTCGACTAAGTGTTTTAAGACCAACACTCAACCTTGAAGAGACTAAGGGAGTGAACCAACCCTTCTAACATCCTCAATCTTGACGGTGTCAAGGGAGATTCCAAATTGATCTCAACAATGAAAAAGGTCTACCTTCAATTTTTTACCAATCAGATTCCCAACTAAGTCAATACACAAAGAATATAAGAAGTGGTCATAAGACCATCACAATATTATGGTTCCTACTCGAGGCACCTAGGCAAGTCACGTATTGTCATGCCCCGGATTTTCAAACCACTTTTTTTTTTTGAAATACAGTTTAAATAATAAACAGGGGATACAACTAATTGCCATACAGATACATTCAGTTGAATTTCTCATTACATTACAGAACAGTATAAAAGAAGGGTACAAGAACTATACAAAGCGGAAGAAGTAAAATACAATATTTGACTACAACTGAAGTACAACAAAGAAAAGTACAACTGAACTACTCTGTACAAAAGAAGCCACTGAAGCTAAGGTAGCCAAGTCCAAGAAAATCTAGCAGCTGACTCCAACTGCAAGCCCGTCTAGTCCTGCAACACAGACTAGAAAAAGGAAAATAAGGAGGGTCTGAGCAAACCACGGCTCAGTGAGAAAACCCCTAAATACTACCAAGCATGCACAAATGCGAAAATAAGATTTGCAAGCCGAATTCATCGTTCTACACTTAGAACCCTACCAGTCAAGTGGCATGGGTACAAGATTCAAAATCGGGAAATAGGTTGGGAAACCAACACGCTATCCAAGGCCAGTGCTCGGACCATTATTCGAAATGTTATACGGAGAGGAGTAGGGAAAGAATTTCTTCTCCAAAGGTGATTTTGATATCATAGGGATATTTCTTCATGCCCTCGTGATCGTACCCCCACCACTGTAACGACCCGTATTTTCTAAATATATTTACGGAATTTAAATTATCGTTTTAAATGATTAAAAAGTTTTAGTAGGGATCCCTTGGCTTATGTGGATCATAGAAATTAGGTGTAGGAGTCCTTAACGGTTCATCCATTTGGTTCGTATTCGATTCGGGACATTTCGGAGAAGTCCCGGGAGAGTTTTGGTATGCAAATATTGCTTCAGGTGATGTTTGCATCAGTGCAAAGTAAGTTTGCACCGGTGTAGGAAGTCATTGGGTGTCTGCATCGGTGCAAGGAGAGGTTGCACCGGTGCACAAACCTTCTGTTGTGTTCTGATTAAGTTTGCATCGGTGCAAGGAAGAGTTGCACCGGTGCACAAGCCTTCTGTTCTGTCTAGACCAAGTTTGCATCGGTGCAGTGTAGGTTTGCACCGGTGCAAACGTCTTCTATTGCTCACTGGTGCAGGTTTGCACCGGTGCAGAAAAGGGTTGCACCGGTGCACAGAGTCCAGAATTGGCTCATTAAGGGAAGTTTTGTCATTTTAAGTGGGGGGCTATATATATGAGAGTTTGCACGATTTGGTCATCTTCTTCCCCCATTTTCCCTAACTCTTTCTCTCTCTACCTCCATGGGAGCTCCTCCCCTTCCTCTCTCTAAGTTTTGAGGGTCTTCCGGGCATCTCCCAGAGTTCTTACAAGGTTTAACGTTGATCACCTCGTCGAGGGCTTTCTGGCAACGTAGGTGGCGAAGTCATTCTCCAAAATTTTCGGGTAAGTCATCCTGGTAGTGGTTTTCTCTTAATGGTTCCTTGGAGACTTTGATTCCCCTTGACATGGCCTTTCCATGTTTGTGTATAGGTTCATCGGTGCCGATATTTCCGCGGCTAGGGTTTCCTCCATCGTTGGAGCTTGAGGTAAATATGCTTCTATCTTGTGTTGATGTAGTTATGTTAGGCCATTAATTTGATTTACAAGATTAAAATCAAAGGTTTTCTTTAAAAACCATGTTTTTGGAAATCATGAAATTGATATGTTTGATTAAATGAAATTGGACTCATCCTTGCATTGGATTGGAGTGTTCATGGTGATTTTGAGGATATGTGATAGTCAATTTGTACCTAGGACTTGTGTTGGTAATGTTTGGAGTTTGATGGAAATTTAGGGGTTTTGTCCTAGGAGTCTAAATTAGTGGAATTGAGCGATGATCTTGTGCCCGCTAGGTGTTTGATAGAATGCCCGAGAGGCTTACATGTATAATTCATGGTTTCCTAAGATTGTCGAATCTTGGTTAGGCCCTTGTGTGTGGCCTTGGATGGATTGGAAGATATTACTTCGGCCCTTGTATGTGTGGCCCTTGACTCATGGTTTAGTGAGGTGACTAGATCTTACCTAGGCCCTTGTATGTGGCCTTGAACTTGTGAGTGGAAAATTGGGTGATTGTATAGGTGTCCTTGGTGACTAGGACCCTTGTGTGCACTTGGGCACAATAGGTGTTTAGTGAAATGCCTTGATGAAGAGAATTGGGTATCTATGTGTGAATTCGTCACACAAGACTAGGGAACTCGTTCCTAGGCTATCGGTATTTTTTGTGGAAATGAATAGGTGAATTCGTCATCCTCGATTTGGGAACTTGTCCCTCGTAGGCAAATTCGTTACCCTTGTTGGAGAATTCGTCTCCTTTGACTCGTACTTGAAAACATACTCAATTCACCTATATTAAACAACCAACTAAAATCAACAAGAAACTCGTACACTCGATGACTTAGTGACCAAATGATGTGGTCTTCGAATGTTTGTAAATTGTGCATACCTCGTGGCACTTTGTGAGTTGGTGTATTCCTCGTGACGCCTCGTGTTCGGTGCATTCCTCGTGCACCTCGTATGACAGTGCATTCCTCGTGGAACCTCGTGTGATAGTGCATCGCTCGTGGCACTTCGTGAGTAAGTCGACCCTTGAACTTGTCAAGGAGACTGTAAATCAATCCCGGGCTTAATGGTTTTTCAAATTGGTTTTCAAAGTGATTGTCCATGTTTGTTGTAGGCCGGTCCTTTCTCGTGGGACGGTTGAGACTCATGTGACACTTTCAAATGATAGTCTGTGTTTGGGATAAGTCGGTCCTTATTTAGTGAGGCGGCCAATACTCGCGTGACTTGTTTTCAAAGTTGTGTTAAGTCGGGAGTCGAACAAACTAATAAAGGAAGATAAATCAATTCACCAACGTGTACCTGTATAGATATGTATATAGAGGATAGAAAGGGATACGTGTTATCAAATGTGGTTTGGTGAATTGGGTGGAAATAAGCTAAGTCGTGGAATTAGCTAGTCTTTGACGTTTGGCTAAGTCGTGGAATTACTAGTAGTGGACGTTTGGCTAAGTCGTGGAATTAGCTAGTCGTTGACATTTGGCTAAGTCGTGGAATTAGCTAGTAGTGGACGTTTGGCTAAGTCGTGGAATTAGCTCTTGGTTGTGGATACGACACGTGGCTTGTGTGCGATAGTTGGTAGTAGTGCCACTAGAGATGAGTTGTGTTCTTGGGAGTGTCCTTCCTAGATAAAGTGATAGTTTACCATATCGTGGCGGTCGTGGTTGAGATCCTTAGCCCTTACGATTTGTACTAGCTTGTGTTGTCTAGTTGTGTGGATAAGGGTACTTGGTAAAGAGAGGGTGTTGACTTGTGATGGTTGATTTGAGAATGTGTAAGTAATGTCATGCTTGGAATTGCATTGTAGGGATTCATACCACTTGCACATGTCACCATAATTGCATTTGCACTTGATAGGTGCATATTTGCTGGTCTTTATGACTCAACCTTTTTTTACAGTTTTATGCAGGTTTGCATTATTTGGTAGCTTGCAGCGGGAGTTGGAGTTAGCTTACTCTACTTTCTGTCAGTGAGGTGCATTTCATGTTTATCTCATTTTAGCACCATAGCTTTCCCCCTCTTTCCCCTTCTAGCCTACGGGCATCCCCTTTTATTTTAAAGAGTTGCAATATCCTTTTAATGCAAGCAAGTTTTTATGTAAAGTGATTGTTGTACTTTGATATCAAATGTGTTCCAATTGTAAAGGAATTGTAAAGATGCGTTTTGACTATTCACGGCCCCTTTGTGATGATGGTTGATTAAAGTGGTTTCATTTATAATCATTTTTTATTCCATTTCAAAAAAAATGGTTTGACAATCCGGGGCGTGACAACCACGCTTCCGCTGTGCTACCCTGATGCCAATACTAACAATTTTAAACATATGGAAAATCTCCCGGATCCTAATGAGCCAAGGGTTGGCCTCAATCGGATTATCTAACGAGAAACTACGAAGACGATCACGGCACGCACACACACGTTTCTCAACCGACCAGGCTACCGAGCACAGATACATCTAAGGCGAACGCAAGACCACCGGATATAGGACTTCAAACGGTCAACTTAACCACTTTCACCACAATACGAAACATCTAGCCAAATACGAATGCATCCCGAATCGCACCTTAAGCCAACGGTTAGCCCAAAATAACTCTAACACTTCAACTCAGACTTACGGCTAACAAAACTAAGGTGATCTTACAAGAGATTATGACCAATGGGTCATACCCCTTAAAGAGAAGCATCTCAAAAAATCTTGGCGACACCCCAAGGTTCTTCACAGGACTACGGAAAGACTTAAACTCAAACGGATCGATACACCTAAATCTCAATAGCCTCAAGGGAACTCGTGCCCTAACAACTGGAAAATAACCAATTCTTCCAAACTTAAGTGATTCCAATAGGAAATTTCAATACCAACGATAACAAAGTCACAAGGGACTGAACATAGCATGCCGCTAAAGCCAAACCTCACCTCTCCAAACTACAAGGGAAGGAATGAGTACAACAAGTGTACAATCGATATGATAAGATAAGGGATAGCACTGACGACGAAACCAACGTCAATCTATATCTCAAATCCACAGAAGGAGGACCAAAGAGACATGCCGCCACAATCAAGATTCCACCTCCCGACCAACGGGGCAAGGAATAAAGCAAAGGTTTCCAAACGACACCGATGATTTCTTCCTCAATACAAAATCCAAAACGGGCACCATTTATTAAATCTCGCAAAGAGATATGACCGACGAGTCATACCCCTTAAAGAAGAACACTAGAAAACCTCAGTAATACCTCAAGAATTTCACTAAAGTAATGAAGGAAATACGAACTCTTACGGACCATAAGGCCAAATCTACCACAATCACTCGAGAACTTGCATCACAAAGGGAAAGAAAGCCAAGCTACCACAACTCAAGGAGCTCTACAAGGCACTACCAACTACCAAACTGAAACCCAAGTTACCAAAATCCCAACACTACTTGCCAACAAGACCAAAGTTCCACCTTACGAACAACAAGGCAAGGAGAAATCACAACAACAATCTTGAATACGTTCATAAGTCTCATCTCACCACAAATCGCAATCTCAACTCTAGTGTAACAGAGGAGCCTAAAACCCAATAATGACTGCAAAGGTACACCATGATCACTAGGATCAAGGACACAAGAACACCTAAACACCGCAAGACAACTAGGCTTGTCACAAGCTATGAA
>NMUG010006014.1:0-12810 GCA_002855965.1 Monotropa hypopitys | reverse complement strand
AAAGAATATGGAATGATTCAAAAAGAGGTTATTAATTGAGAAAGTGAGAAAAATAAAATATATTGATAAATATGAATTAATTGAGGAATAAAAAGAAAATAAAGGAATAAGTGGAATTGGTGAAATTCATAATATTTATATATAGTTGGTTATTTGGAATTTTTATGAAATTTAAGAAAAAGAGTTAATTGAAAATATTATAAGATCAACATGTCACGCCTCAATTCGGATAATTATCTAGGTAATTATCCAAGAGAGCGATGTGGCAACATCAGAAACCCATAAACTATCTAACAACATCTCAAAATGAAACTCAATAATTTGAATACATAAAAATCTGACTAAACTGAAATACACGCTTACTAAATACATATCTGAAATGATACATCATACTGAGCTCAACACAACTAGGGAAAACGAAGTCCAGACTCAACTCTCATAACTAAAACTCTGAGTACATATGATTCTTTGATAGATCAAATATAAAACTTTTTGAAGATACAACTCAACTCACTGGGACCGAACAAAAAATACTCCATCTCCTGCAGTTGAACAAGTAGACATCTAGACAACGTCAACCAATGGACACGTGGAAGAGAGAAATGGTATAAAACCCGTCAACGATTATGGATCAGTGAATACTATTGGGGGCCGAACCAAAGAGACGCCGGAGCCACGACCTCCTTCGAGAGGACCAGAGCAAAGGCTAGAGAAAAGAGGGCCGAGCAGAGGTAGGGCCGACGAAAGGGGCTCTTTGGGTCTCGTTTCGGCACCGAAGGTTTACAGTCCGGGGATAGCTCCATACCGACGATACATCAGCACCGAAGGGTGCTCCTTCGAATAGATAGGACAAAGCCTCGACTGTGGGGAAGATTCCCTTGAGGGACAGCATCTCAGATTCTGCGTACATGGCAGACACACGCCTAACCTAGAGATCAGCATTTCCCTAATCTCTGCAACATGTGAGACCACCTTTTTAGCTTTCCTGCCGCCAACGCAGTCAGGTGGCACCGCCTAACACTGTCGGGAACTGACCGGTAGGCCAGCCACTCAGACACGCAGAGGGGACAGGTGCACTGCCCAATGGCCAGACTGGAGACTCACTTGCACCGAAGCGCGTGCTTCACACTCGCCAATGATCTTATATATAGAGGAGAGCATTCAATGCTTGAGGAACACTTTCGCCTATAGCCAAAACTCTATCAATTTACTTTTTCTCTCTCTAAAACCCTTGCTGACTTAGCCATCGGAGGGTTCACCGACGACATCTGTCGGTAGCCTAACGTTTTCTCTTTTGCAGTACAGCTCAGCCCATCTCCACCATCAGCAGTTTGGATCCACCGCATAAAAGGCTTACCCCTCAATAATTGGCAACTCCGCTGGAGAAACCTTTCTCAAGTTCTCCAAACTCTCATACTTTTCTGTTCTAGTTTGAAGATGACCTTAAAGAATCAAAACTCAAGGGGAAACATGTCTGACGGCCGAAGGGCCAAGGGAAAAGAGATTGATAGGGAGGAAGATTCTGCTATCCGAACCCCGGGAGGACTCATGCCGACGATGCCAGCTTCCACACTGACCCATGCCCTGATCGTCCAGCAAAGCTTACCACGAGGCAGTATATCCGCAAATTGGAGGGTGACTTGGGAAGGAGGGACAACCAGATCGATGCCCTCATGCGTGAGATGATCCTCCCGAGGGAGGCTACCAGCAAGAAGAGGAGAATAGTCCCTGCCACCAGTCACGCCGAGGAAGATGAACTGGAGCACCAGACTCCCTCCCAGAGCAGAAGCAGGTTCGAGCAGAACAGACCCTCGGTCCTCAATAGGCTGGGAAGGAGAGAGAACGAGGTCCCTGTCCGGCGGGGAGCAAATGAGAATCATCGCGTTAGATGGCGTCTCTCGCCTCCCCGGCACAGGGATGAACGTTCGGCCGAGAGTCGTCAGCCAGCTATCTTTGATCGCCTCGGCCCTAATGCAGGGGTTCCAGCTGACAGGCCCCGCTTGAGGGTAGGACGGGATCTGTCACCAGCAAGAAGCCAAAGACGCAGTGGCTATGGGGATAGTCAGGTTCCCTGCTCGGAGCAGGAAGTCTCCCAGAGGAGGAGAAGATAGGTTCAACTATCCAGGACTTATGAGCAATGCCTACGGGACAGAGTGTCGTGCTCCCCATTCTCACCAGAAATCGAAGCCATGAGGCCTCCGACAGGCTTCTCTGTCCCCAAATTCAACAAATAAATAGATTCATATACTCACATTGTGCATTTTTGGCAAATGATGTCCCTCTACTCGGGGGAGGATGCCTTAATGTGAAACCTTTTCCCTTCCAGCCTAGAAGAGGTTAGGTTTCTATGGTTTGATTGATTGCCGGTGGGGTCCATCTCTTCCTGGAAAGACCTATCAACGACCTTTTTAACTCAGTTCATTACCAGCTCTAGAGTCAAGAAAGAGGTTGATTCCCTCCTCGGCCTTTGGCGAGCGAGGTCAGAATCTCTGTGCCAATACACAGCCTGGTATTGGGACCACTACAACGAGATTGAAGATTGTGACAAAAAAATCATAGTAACATCCTTCAAGCTCGGTCTGAATCACTCCAGCCGAGAGTTTGAGGATTTGATGTTGTTCCCTCTAGCCACAATAAATGAGCTCATGGTCATAATTGAGCTCCATGAAAAACTAGAGGAAGTCAAAGAAGAGAGAAGTTAGACCGAGCAACGCTCCAGCCACGGCTCCAACAACAATAGTACGGTCAGAAGAAAAGAGACCAACACTGTTCAGATAGGGGGGCCCCGAACGTACTAGCCGTATGAATTTGTAGCCAACACCACCGTATTGAAAGAGCCTACCTTCATGCTCATTCGCAAAATCAAAAAGGAGCCATTCTTCAGATGGCCTGAGAAATGATTTCCCCTCTAGAAAAGGAAACGACAAATTCAGATGCTCTTACCATAGGGAGAAGGGTAATCTGACCACCAATTGTCGAGCATACAAAGACTTCCTGGAAGAGATGGTCATTGTCGGCCATCTAAGAGAGTACATTGATACCAAAAAGACTGCGGCCGGAGTGCCGAGGGAAGACCCGAAGCCTGCCTTATGTATAATCAACGTCATCCATGGAATGGTCGATCACCGAAGAGAGGTAGAGCTTCAGTCAGAGTTGGATCAGTTTGCAGCAAAGGAAGTCCTTTTTGTACAACCAGCATCGAAGAAGAAAAGCCAGACTCCGAGTACGCCATTACATTTTTAGATAGAGATTCTAACAGGGTGCAACATCCTCACGACGATGCCCTAGTCGTCACCCTACAAGTTCTCGACTGCCAAGTCCGGAAGGTCCTCATCGACCTCAGCAGCTCGGTTGACGTAATGTATTATCCCCTGTTCAAAAAGATCTGGTACAAGGCTGAAGATTTACTACCGACTGACGTGCCACTGATAGGATTCAATGCGGCTTATGTCTGGCCTCTCGGCAAAATTCTCATCCCAGTGACCATCGGTTTGGTCACAACTGAGGTGAAATTTGTGCTGGTCGACGTCCCATCCCCTTACAATGCCATTCTGGGCCGAACCTGGGTCCATAGTATCAAGGGAGTGGCCTCCACGTACCACCAAGTCATAAAATTTGTAGGCTATCAAGAAGTTAAAGAGCTTCGAGGTGACCAAGTATCGACAAAACAGTGCTATATCGCTGCTGTCAAAGGAAAGGTCATCCCCGAGCAAGTTTACTGGGTAGAGGTTCCGGACCAGCCAGTACTAGAGGATGTTGGCACAAGTGCCTCTTTAAAATAAATCAAGGATCTTGTTAACGTCCCTCTAAGTACCGACGATCCGGAGCGCTTCTTTCTTATCGGCTCTAAGCTGGTCGAAGCCGAGCAGAAGGACTTGATCAAACTCTTGAAGAATAACATTGAAGTGTTTGCCTGGACACCTTATGAAATGATGGGAGTAGATCCTAATTTCATCAGCCATCATCTCAATGTTCGACTGGAGAGCCGGCATGTCATCTAGAAGGCTGTATGGTCGGCATTAGTCTATGCCGATGCAGTCATAGAAGAGGTGGACCGGCTGGCCAGAGCACAGGCGATCAGAGAAGTCCACTATCCCACCTAGTTAGCAAACACGGTGGTGGTTAAAAAGAAGACCGACAAGTGGAGAGTTTGCATAGATTACATAAACCTCAATGAAACTTGACCTAAAGACAGCTTCCCAGTACCGAGGATTGATCAACTTGTCGACTCAACGGCCGAACATCCCCGCATGAGCTTTATGGATGCCTACATAGGGTATCACCAGACTGCGATGTTTGGCCCGGACCAGGAGAAGACAACATTTATCACTCCCAGGGGTCTCTTCTGCTACAAGGTTATGCCCTTCGGCCTCAAGAATGCCGGAGCAACTTATCAGAGAATGATCACAAAAATGTTCAACTCTCCGCTTGGCGACATTATAGAGTCCTATATTGATGATATGGTGGTCAAAAGTAGAGCCAAAGAGAGTCACATGGCAGATCTTCAGAGCGTCTTCAACATCCTCAAGAAACACAAGCTTCGGCTCAATGCTTCAAAATATGCCTTCAGAGTTATCTCAGGAAAGTTCCTAGGCTATCTGGTCACACGACAAGGCATTGAGGCCGACCCTTCTCAGATAACAGCAATCCAAAAGATAGAGGACCCCAGGACCCTAAAAAGGTACAGAAGCTCACAGGAATGGCGACAGCACTCAACCGATTCATTAGTCGATCTTCAGACAAATGCCGGCCATTCTATGAAGTCTTGAAAAAGAACAGCCGATGACACTTCCTCTGGACTGACCAATGTAGTGAGGCCCTCGGCCATCTCAAAGACTACCTATCTTCGGTCCCTCTTCTTTCCAAACCAATGCAGGGGAACAGCTATTCCTATACTTGGCTGTGACTCCACATGTAGTCAGCTTAGCCTTGGTTCGGCAAGAAGGGCTCGAGCAACTTCTAATCTATTTCTCAAGCAAGTCCCTCATCAGTGCAGAAAGCAAGTATCTTCCTCTTTAAAAACTTGCATATTCTTTTAGTTATTGCCTCCAGGAAACTTGCACTATACTTGCAGGCACACACAATTGTTGTCTTTATTGAGTTCCCTCTTCAGTCCTTATTGAAATGAGCCGACCTATCCGGCCGAATAACTAAATGGGCCGTTGAACTTACAAACATCGACATCAAGTTCTAGTCAAGGACAACCATCAAAGGTCAGATCCTGGCCGACTTCATTGCTGAATTCTCTCCTAGGCCAGAGGAGCCTCAAGCTGAAGAAGCTCATGCCAATCAAAATCAACCCCAGCAACTATCGGATCAAGAGTCATGGAGAATGTTCGTCGACGGTGCTTCTAATTGCCAAGGGAATGGAGCTGGAGTCGTCCTTATATCTCCTGAGGGCCTCACTCACGAACATTCCCTCTGGCTCAACTTCAGTGCTTCCAATAATGAAGATGAGTATGAAGCCCTGTTAGCCGGAATGAAGGATTCAAAACCAAGCCCGAAATCCATTGCTTTCCAAAACCATGCCCGTAGTCAAATTCTTTCTAAACCATTCATATGTATTTCCAAATGCAACATGACAATGCAACTTTCTACAATGTACAATTACTAAAAACAAGTAAAATGCACATGCAACATACAATTGAAATACGACATTCATACACTCATTGATACCGTTTAGGTGAGTACTCTCTTATTCTTTTCTAGGGTTTCTTGATTTTCCACAGAGTCCCTGTAAAACCATCCAACAAAATCAATCCATATTATATAAATTTAGACAACAAATATATGCATGATTATCATACAAACACATACTCCAAAGATCTCAAAGTTCCTTATACTATCATGCCCATTCTTGCTACAATTTTATTATCATACATTCGTCTACATGAAACCTATGGAAAACATGCATTACTTCCCTCAAAGCTTACTAATTCCATAGAAACATAAGGGTGATGAACATACTATGATATAGATGCAAGCCTTAATCCTTCAAAGATTTTCTCACTACAACCAATTCTTCCTTTATAAAATGTATAGATCACATCACGAGGAACATCTTATATGAATATAAGACTTACATAGTCTAATCCTTCAAACAAAAATAGGGATTAACCATACATCCCTAGAAGGTTTTATAAAAAATATGCATCATGTCTCTATACTTGTCAACCTTACAACATATTCCCTCAAGGATTCATCTCCAAAGCATATATTCACAATCAAACTTAAAGCCATTTAATCCCTTGCATTAAACAGAGAATTCAAGAGAAAAACTCTAGAGAAGAATATATTAAGCAGACTAACAAGACACTAGGATGATTCCTCAGATAAATCTACACTTCTCTTCCAAGGGCCTTTAATGGCTTCTTCAACTTACAAGGAGAACTCTCTCTCTCTAGAGTGAAATATGATACAAAATGAAGCACAATACATTTAGGAACACACCTTTACACTTTATAAGGAAACCCAACCGTTCCTAGAGTCAAAACACCAAATTTACCCTTAAAAAATACAATTGACACAAGAAGTTCATCCGAACGAGCCTCACTTTCGTCTGGACCACCACCTTTGTTCGGACGACAAATCACCATGGTCCGGATGAACCCCTCCTGCACAACCCAGATCACTCTCTGGATACCTCCTCCGGACGGCCATACCCCTTGGTCCAAACGAGTCATCAATAGCCAAAATGCAGCCTCTCTGCCAACCTCGTCCGGACGAGACCCAAGCGTGGTCCAGACGAGCCTCCCAGAAATGCCTCCAAACTTCACCAATTTGCTACATAACCTTCTAAATTCAAACTCAAACACTTCCCCATTATTCTAGACATCAAATTGACATCCTAAGGCTACTCTATAACCTTTCCAAGTTCATAAATAACCTCAAATACAATTCTATGAATTAGGTGATACACAAATTCTGACATTAACCAAAACTTCCGATTCCTATCACCAAATCATCATAGTATTCACCAGAATACTCTAACTCTAGGGTCCTCAATTCTCTTACTCAAGAGTCTAACAAGTGATTATTAATAATGCATTCACACATATCATATCATGATATGACTAAGTTTGAGATTATAGACTCTATATACACCATAACCTTTCTAAAACTCATGAAAAATATTTTAAAAGGAAATACTTCATTTAAATAAGGGAAGAGTATTACACTATCATGCTATCACAATTTCATTCTTCGCTTGCTGTCATAGAAAAATCGCAGAATCTGAGTCGATCGACATGAGGAGTTTGAGATCAAATAGAGATTCTGAACGGCAATATAGTAGATGGAAGGAAACGAATACTGAGAGGAGTGAGGCATGATGAATGGAATGCTAAGAGGAATAGCATGAATGACGCTAAAGGATAGGGTATGTGCATATAGTCTAAGATTAGAGAGATCACCATGAGAGGAAAGGAGATCGTGATTGAGAGTATGCATGTACGGTCTGAGATGAGATTGGAGTGCCAACTGAGACTACGTGTCTACGATTGTGACTGAGAGTATGGGATTAGAGTGATATCTGAGAGGGTATCAGAGTGAGGTATGAGATAGAGAAGAGAGATGCTTGCGGGTGTGTTCTTGCAACTGGAAATGAATTATGTTTTGGACGCATTGTGTATCTCGCGACCAATCGCAATGGATGGTAGAATGTCGCATTCTATGTTGGAGCATGTCGGAAGAGGATTATTTTCCATTGGAAGTGAAAATGAAGAATGGGTTTCCATCGTGTTGTGTGCACACAGGATTGGAAGGGAAATGGTGACACTACAGAAGAGAATTATGTTATTTGAATTAGAAGGGAAATGGGAATTGTGTACAGACGTGTAATTTAATTCCCCTTTACGCAAACTTTGAAATTAGATCTCAACTTCATAATTAAATTTTTGGATAATCTCATCCGTATAAATTTATTAAGGACTGATGTGTATAAGATTGATGATCTCTGTCGTCCATGAAGTAAATCCAAGGGTGGTGAATATCTTGGACATAAACCACCCAAATTTGTTATATAGATTGTTGACCTATGTGCTTGGTAATGGGTAATGTATTAGTTTCTTCGATGCTCACGATTGCCTTTGGTAGGTGCACTATAATGACCTAAAAATTTAAAAAAATTTAAAAAAAATTTTAAGATCATTTTAATTAACTTTGCATCGATAATATTATTGAGAATCAAATTAATGATTGTGATTGAATGAAATCAGATTATGGTTGATGGTTGTGAGATTTTTTGAACTATTTTTGCTTAAAATTAGATTTTTGAGTTTGTTGTGGACCTTGGTAAAAAATTATAATTTTTGAAACCTCTACCGGTAGGAGATTACTCTCTATCAGTACAGATTCAATCAGTATGGTCATAAGATTTGGTTTTGTCCTCTCTATTAGTAAGAGACCACTCCCTATCGATATAAAGGCAAACATTCTTTATCGGTGTGGCATCACTCCCTAACGGCATGAAACTAATCAGAATGGTCATATTTGGCTTTCCTAAGTCCCTATCAGTAGGAACCTTCCTCTACCAGTACAATGTGAGCCTGAATGGTCATAATGTTCCTTATCAGCATTCTCTATTGATAGATTGGCATTTCCTACTAGTACAAATTGTCCTAAAATGGTTACTCTCTACCAGTAGGACTGACTACCTACCAGTGCACAATTGTTTTTGCAAATTTTAAAGAGGGATTTCATTTTATTTCTTTCACATCTTCTTCCTTTCAAACTCGACACGACCCTTCAAAACTCCCTCTACAATACCACCATGAGAGCTTAGTTTTGGAGCTTCTTTATTCCATTAAAGACATAGATTAGCTCAAGGAGATCTATATACTCAAGCCATGCTCCTTGAGTTTTAGTTTTGGAATTATGGAGTTTTTTTTTCAAAAACCTTTTGGTAGGATTTTCTCTCTCTGTTATATCTATTTGAAAGAATATTATTTTTAAGATTTTGGTTTTGAAATCTTTTAATACGAGGAATATCATGATTTTATAATTGAGGTTTTGAGATTTCCCTAAATTATGCTATGTAATATGTTGATGTTGGATATTAATGAGTGGTATGGATACTTAGAGTATGATTTTACTTCAATTTTATAAAAGCCCCAAAATGTGGGAAACCTAAAGTTTTTGACCTTGGATGAAAATTAGGGTTTTAGAGCATATGCTTCGATTTGTGTCAAATTGAGCATGTGTCACATCCCAACCCTGATAAATGTATAGCCAATTATACAAGGTTAACACATGGCAGATTTATACAAATTCAACTCACTAATTCAACTGCAACAGAAATGTAAACTACTGACTGAAAGGGAATAAAACTCATAATCTCTACTGAATAATATACAGACTCAAACTCTAACTCCAACTCAACAATGGGCTACATGCCCTAGCCCAACCCACTCTGATATACAAATAAATGTACAAACTCAACTCTGATACATATTGTTAATATTTTTAGTTTTGGCTATCTTCCGGAATAAATATTTTAATTTTTTGGACCTGTATTTTATTTGGAATAATTTGTTTTATTTATTTAATTCAATAAATTATTCAATTTAATGCTTGAATTTTTTTAATAAATTACACGTTAATTTTTTTATAAAATTTATTAATTTTAATCTTTAACTTAATTGCAGGCCCTAAATTAAATCAAGCCCCAAAAGATTTTCAAATGCAAGAGAGGAGCCCAAGCTCCAGCCCAAGCAGCAACCCAATCAGCCCAAAAAATCGATCCAAGTAGCAACCCATGGATCTTCTTGAGCTAAGGGATCCGCTCGAGCGAAATGATTAGCTCGAGTAAAATTTTCAGACGCAATGGGTTTCTTCTACAACAAATCTTCGTTTTCTTTCGAAATCAGTTCTCAGATACGCTATACAAATCAAGGGATTTGCTATTCTGCTGTTTTGCAAATCAGAGTGAAATACAAATCACAATACTTTGATGGGTTTCCAAATCACTGCAAAATTGCAAATACAACCAAAAGAGGTTTTCAATGGGTTTTCTAAATCGATTCCAAAATCGATTCACTAGGTTTCCAAATTGAAATCGCCACAGAACTTTGTTTCCAAATTTGCGATGATTTCCTAAATCAATCGAAAGATTTCCAAAATCATCAACTCAGATTCGCGCACAGTTGGAACCAAATCGATCCAAGCTTCAGAAGTTCACGAAGGTTTTCAACAATGATTTCATTACCAAAAATCACAACAATCAAATTACAGATCAGTTTCGCAGGAATCAATTCCAGATTCGGGTTTCACTTGACTCAAATTAATTTCGCCAGCAAGAAGATCATCGTATCAGTTCCTAAATCACAACAGTAAATCGAAGGTTCACGATTGGTTTCCAAATCGCAGATGGCCACAACTTGCATCATTCAATCGGCAACTGAAAGTTTCCAAAATTGCGAAGGTGTGTGAATATCTCATGTAAATCATTTCCAATTCAAAGTGGAATGATCAGATAGAGAAAGGGTTATACGATCCATTTGTTTACAAAATCATATTGTACTAATGTTCCTGTTTGTGGTTGTATATTCGGATATACATCACATAAGTATTTGAGGGTGCAGGGCAGTGAGACAGAGACACATTTTGAGTGCAAGAGAGACAGACGAGGGGGTGAAGGAGTGAGATATACTTACAAGTGCTTACTAGAGAGACACACTGATTTTACACAAAAAGAGTTAGAAGCTTGATTCAGAATAGGGTGTGGGTACAACTCATATACACATATCATCACATAAATTCGATTTTGAAACTTAGAGTTGAGGGAGTTCACAGTGCACATTTGAGTCACACACTCTATTGATGTTTCTGTTCTGAGTGATACACACCACACATTGTTCTTTTTAGTTTGAGAAAAAGTGTATCACTTACCCATACTGATTCATGCACAAAAAAGATCAGTGAGTGTTACAATTTCTATGTATACATCCACTGGTTCTGATAATTATAATAGTTGTATGTCTAGTTCATGATTTAGCCTATTTCCGATATTAGGAATTTTTGGAGATTCATAGAACGAGAATACGGGATACCGCAGTATACCCTTTTTGTTCGGACATTAAACCTCGGTGTTTAATTGATTCTGAACAATTTGTATTCCGCGGATCAAACTTTCTAGTTAAGGTTCGCAGACCGTTGTTTCACGAGAAATTAGTTTTTGTGGTAATTCTTTTCATTTGTAATCACCACTAATCCTTATAAATGAGATTGATTATACTGTTTATACATTGAATAAATCTTTGATTTTTTATTAAACAATATGTGGTGATTGCATATTTATTTATTCTCTCTCGTTGAGCTTTAATATTTTTAATATCTTTAGAAACTGTTAAAAAGTCTATTCACCTCCCCTCTAGACTTATTTTCCAATCCATTGTACGTATTTTCAATTGGTATTAGAACCCTATTACTTTTTTAAAGATTAAAATCTCGAGTTTGATCTTTATATAATTATTTTGCAATGGATTTAAATATTCCTCGAGAAGGAGCTTCTAACTTTCGATCACCATACTTTGATAGAACGGATTACCCTTATTCAAAAATTAAGATGCAAAGTCATCTCACCTCCTTAGGTGTTCATGTATGGAGGTCTGTTATTTATGGTTATGAGGAGCCTACTGAAGAGGATATAGAAACAAAAGAAGTAAAACGAAAGTCTTTTAAAAATTGGACTCCTCAAGAAAATAATAGTTGTGAGTATAATGCTAAGGCTCTGTCTGCTATTTTTGGAGCCCTTAGTCATTTCCAGTTTTGTTATGTGTCTTCCTGTACCACAACGAAGGAAGCTTGGGATACTCTTCAAACCGATCATGAGGGAACTCACACTGTTAAGGTTTCTAAAATACAACGTTTAACTACTCAATTTGAAGGAATTAAAATGAATGAAGATGAAATGTTTGATTCTTTTATTATTCGTCTTAGTGATATTGTTAATGCTTTTTATTCTCTTAGAGAGACACTATCAAATCTAAAAGTCTGCCAAAAGGTCCTTCGTTCTTTACCTGATCGATTTCGATCAAAGGTTGATGATATTGAGGAAAGGCCTGAGGTAGACAATATGAGATTTGAAGAACTAATCGACAAACTCCAAACATATGAGTTGAATCACTTACAACATAGATATCCTTTTAAATCTAATAGTATAGCCTTTAAATCTATTTCTGAGGATCCTATTGTTGATAAAAGTGAGGATGAAGAAGAAGACGAAGATCTTGCACTATTTGCCAAAAAATTTAAAAAGTTTGTAAAATTTAGAAAAGCAAAATCTCTTTAAAATCAATCTAAATTCAATAATTCAACAAATAATAATCTAGTGCTAATAAAGAATCAATGTTTGACAAAGGTAAGAACTCCCTTGGAATCGAATGCCATGAATGCCAAAGGTATGTCCACATTAAACCAGAATGTACCAATATCCAAAAGAAACTCAAAAAGGGATACAAGGTCACTTGGGATAACAATAGTGATGAAGAAGAAGATCAATACAATATTGGGAACACTCCCAATTATACAGTGCTAATTAGAACAGTTAATCCTCCTTCCACTACATCTCCTAAGGTACGTTTGGCTTCCTCCTCTTCTCCTTTAAAAATTCGTAGTGAAATTAAAATCAAAGAAAAATTAAAGGAAGTAAAGAAAACTAAAACAGAAACAATTGAAGAAGCCTACAACGATCTTTAGAAAGAATGTGGAAATTTAGAAAGAATGAAAAAGGAACTTGAATCCACATTAAGAGAAAAATAAAATGAAAGAATAATTCTTCAAACCAATCTTTATTCTAAAAACAGTGAATTT
>NMUG010006013.1:0-12811 GCA_002855965.1 Monotropa hypopitys | reverse complement strand
TGTGGAACTATAGCAAGATATAAAGCCAGACTTGTGGCTAAGGGTTTTTAACAAACTGAAGGTATTGACTACACTGAAACCTTTAGTCCTGTTGTTAAACAGCCCACAGTGAGAGTTGTCATCTCCTTAGCTGTCCAAAATGATTGGGAGATCAAACAATTGGATGTCTCTAATGCTTTTCTCCATGGGAACTTACAAGAATAGGTTTACATTCAACAACCTCAAGGATTCATTGATCCTAACTGTCCAGACAATGTATGTCATCTTTACAAAGCTTTATATGGTTTAAAACAGGCTCGTAGAGCTTGGTATGACATGCTATCTAGGTATCTTATTCATTTAGGATTTCAAAATAGCCTAGATAGTTCTTCTTTATTTGTTCTTCAACAAGATCAAGACCTGATATATGTACTAATATATGTTGATGATATTCTTGTCACTGGGAATAACAAGATTTTGATTCAAAACATAATAAGACAGTTACATACCAAATTCTCCCTAAAGGATCTAGGCAATTTAAATTATTTTCTAGGAATAGAAGTCAACAAAACTGACAATGGTTTATTTCTATGTCAGAAGAAGTATGTTGTTGATCTTTTAAAAAGAGCTGGGATGACACACTGTACCACATGCTCCACTCCTTCATCACTCAGAAAAACCCTTGTAACCCAACACTCATGACCAACCCTAACTTCTACAGATCTATTGTTGGCTCCCTTTAATATCTTACATTAACCAGACCTGACATCGCATATGTTGTTAACAGTATATGTCAACACATGCACATGCCTTTAGAGGATCATTTTGTGGATGTTAAAAGAATCTTCAGATACATCAAGTGTACACTTAACTTTGGTCTAGTCTTTGACAAGGGAACATCCAACATTGTTGCTTTCTCTGACACTGACTAGGCTGGAGACAATCAAGACAGAAGATCCACAGGGGGTATTGTGTGTTTATTGGCAAAAACATTGTCTCCTGGTCTGCCAAGAAGCAACCCACAGTTGCTAGGTCCTCAACGAAAGCTGAGTACAAATCCTTAGCAAACACAGCTTCTGAGGTTCTCTGGATGATACAATTAATGAAGGATCTTAAGATGTACAATACTAACTTGATATCCAGATTGCTCAGAATCAACTACAAGTCAATCACGTTCCCACAGACTATCAGATAGCTGATATATTTACTAAACCTCTCACCAGTTCAAGGTTTGAATACCTAAGAAGTAAACTGAAGCTAAGGTGTCCCTAGCTTAGTTTGAGGGGGGATGTTAAAGTATCATTGTTTGAATACATATGTTTTACTCCTAGTGTTCCAGAAGTCTTTGTTCCATCTTCCAGAAGATCAAGCTTAGTGCTACAGGGCTGAAAATTCAAGTATGTGATGTTCCGGAAGATAGCATTTCATGTTCCAGAAGATGGTGACTCATGTTACAGCCTTCTATTCATAGTCACTTGATGTTCCGGAAGATATATCTTCTTCTTCCAGTAATAGGTTGTTAATCATATTGTTCATCTTGTTCTTGTGAGTGATCTTCTGGTAGTTCACTCTTATGTTCTAGAAGGTCAGTGTGTTGTTGGGCCTATCCAGCCCACTGGGTATGTCGGTGGAGTTCTGGTCTCCTCCTATATAAACATGTAACAGTTATATCTTTCAAATTAATGAAACTTCATCTTTTCTGTTTCTCTCTCTAGCATATTTTCTCTCTTTGTTTACAGAGTTAAGCGGTTTAATAATGAAATCACCAACAAAGATCCACTTCTTGGACACAAAGAAAGGATCAAATAATGATGATATGAATGGAATTAAGACTCAAGGAAACAACGACGAGATCAACTCTGAAGGAACCAACAAATGGATCGAATATCCTTAACCACTCAATAAACAAGGAATGGTTCCCCACAAACCATTTATCAAACCCTTCTTAATTACACTTTCCTTAGTCCTGATGCAATGCACACAAGCACTCCAAACACACCACATGACATGAAATGCATTGTAATGCAACCCATTGAGACTATGTGTCTCTTCAAAGGCCTAAGTTTTCGAAACCGAAAGAAATCTTCACATACGTCTAAAAAGCATCTTAAAGCTTCTCCGGGTCTTGACCTTTATTTGTTATATCCTTTAATTGACCATATGTTTGATGCTTAACTTTGGATGATTTTCCCCATTCGACTCATTTAAGATTGGCCGCCTAAGGATTAGTACGAAAGCTCCCTCTAGTTTGGAAAAATGTAAAAAAAATCATTGCACAATCATAAGAAAATATCATGCTGCATTTGAGCTATTCTAAAATAGCTATTTAAATATTTGCTCTTTCTATCATCAGAAAATTATAGATCAAGTTGGAGCTATTCTAAAATAGCTATTAAAATATTTGCTCTTGATAAGACCTTCACCTTAGGGGAATTGATGCATAATTCTTTGCCAATGTGCTAGGTGTAAGTCGTCAATCGAGTCTAAAAATAAGAATGGGATTTGTACTTAAGTCTTTAGGTCCGAACCATTACTGATTTGACTTCTTTGTATTGACTTAGTTAGGCCTTCCCCCTTGCGAGCCGATTTAATTGAGATTTGGCATTATTGAAGATACTTGCTTCTTTTGCATTCACTTCTAACACTTTGATAGTTTTGATCATGAGGTTACTTTTTGAATATGGACATCGTTAATTATCTCGTGAGAAAAATTGGCATAAGTGTTGACTCATATGTGCATATTTTAAATCTCGCTTGAAATGCATAAAACTTCTCTATAATATATGGTTGCATTGATTGACTATCTTTATGTTTTCTCTTCTCTTCGCCTTTATGCTTGCATGCTTCATCATTCTATTATGCGTTGAGTCTATGCATGAGTTGAAGGGGAATTTTTCTTTGGTCTTTGTCTTATCTTGATTACAAAGGAGAGCTACATTTTAGACACATTTTTGATAAAAATGTGTCTAAGTTTGTTAAATGCTTTCACCATGTTTTATTAAGATCTTTCTCTTCGGTGTTTTCACCATGTTTTTTATCTTACGCTTATTATTCATTTGTTTTCTCGATACAAAAAGGGGGAGAGACATCATGCTTAATGGAAAACCAAATAAGGAATAAATAGTAAAACAAACAAAAGACAAAATCTAAGAATAAGAACATTCAAAAGGAATTTAATAACAAGCGGATAAGTCTCGAGTTGCTCATCATCTCTTATGATTTATTCCTCTATGATTTTCTTGTCTATCTTGTCCTTCATTTGTTTTAAGTGTTTTGTCCCAAAAAATCCAAAGGGCGAGATTGTTAGTATTTTTAGTGTTGGCTATTTTCCGGGATGTATATTCTAATTTGTGGGACCTGCATTTCATTGGAATAATTCATTTTAAATTATTTAATTCTATAAATGATTTAATTCTTTATATATTTATGTTCAATATTGTCCTAAACTTGTTTGATTGTTTTCATATAGGTTTAGGAGCCTAAAACATCCAAGAAAGATTGCGGGTTCAGAGCAAGAAAAGTTCGGAGGTGTTCCAGCTCATCCAGACGAAGCCCCCAAAGTTGGTCTGGATGAGGAAGGTTGGTCCGGACGAGACCCATTCGTCGTACGGACGAGAAAGGAAGTTTGTCCGAACGAAGCTTCCCGAACATGTTTTTTTAAAGAAGGCTTGGCTCGTCCAGACGTGCTGAACATTAGTCTAGACAAAGGCATATGGTAGTGAGCTCCAAATTAGGGTTTCCAAGGTTATTTTGTTTCCTAAAACCCAAGACTTTGAGTCTTATATAAAGAAGGCTTTGGTTATCCTATTCTACACAACTCAAGAAGCGTTCAAGCTATTATTTAGAGTCTTAGCTACCATTATATATATATATATAGAGAGAGAGAGAGAGAGAGAGTTCTTATGTTTGTAGAGATGAAGGTTTGAAGTTTATTGTTTTCATATTTTTCTATCTTCTTCTATTTTTCTCTCTATTGTGTATTTCGTTTATGATTCATCCTACCACCAACTATTGTGGTCTTTGGAGTTCATAGAACGATATTACAAGATACCTTAGTGTATCTATTTATTTGGACGATAAACCTCAGTGTTCATTCGATTCTGAACTTTCTGTGTTTCACGAGCTACTCTTTCTAGTTTAGATTCGTGGGTCATTATTTCACGAGAGGTGTGTATTTGTAGAGGTTCTTTCAATTTTTGGTCATCATTATTCGTTGTAACAAGCTTATATATATTGTTTATATAATTGATTCAATTCTTGTTTTGATTAAAACAGTTTTGTTGATTGATTATTTTGACTAATCTCTCTCTTTGTTCTTCATTGTTTTAATCTATTCAAGAAACGTTTTAAAAGTCTATTCACCCCTCCCCCGAGACTTACGTTGTTAATCCATTGCCTATTTTTAATTTCCTTCCATATAAAGCTTCGTAAGTTGTCATTCCTTATTATGATACAGAGGAAACGAGGATTTAGAGCACAAATTAAGGCGAGTGACTTAACCCTTTGATACATGAATTTTATGTAAGTTTTGTAAATTTTCAAATTTGTTAAATTTGGTATCAAAGTATGAACTCGGTCTATATGGTGGGTAGGGGTGAGCACGGGTCGGGTCGGGTTGGTCCTCATCCGCCCCGGTTGTATCGGGTGGCAGAAAAACGAACCTGAAACCGACCGGCGGTTTGGGCGGGCTGGGCGGTCGGGTTGGGCGGGCTGGCTTTGTGTGTATTTTTAAATTTTTTTCCCGAGAAAATATTTTAAAACATGGATAAAAGTTCGGTCCAACCAAAAAAATGGAAATATTTGGAAGAAATTGTAAAAAAATGAAAGAAATTATAAAAAAATGGAAGAGATTGTAAAAAAATGTTAATTTTTTTAAAAAAATAAGAAAAACAATGAGCGGTCGGGTTGTTCGGGTTGGTCGGGTTGCATACGTGTAACCCGTCACCCGACCCGATCACGCCGGGTTCGAACAGGTTCAAACTGCAAACCGAACCACTAACCGACGAAACCAATTTTTGGCAAGTTGGGCGGGTCGGTGCTCATCCCTAATGGTGGGGATCACCTCTGAAATCTGTAAGATCCACCTCTTGAATTCCAATGGAAACTAGGTGTTATACAGAACTAGGTGTCACACCATTGCCATTGAGAAATTCTTACTTTTTGTGAGATCTTTTGGTAAATGTGTCTTTAAATCCATGGAGATAGAATATTATGCAAATATGTTGTACAATCTATTAGTGTCATTATTTTTAAGTCTTGTCACTAAAAAATAACATATGCTAGTGAATATGTGAGTCCTATGCATTAAGGAATGATAATATGCTAGTTGTCATACATGATTATGCAATAGATATGCATTAAGGGATGATAATATGCTAGTTGTCATACACGATTATGCAATAGATGTTTAACTTTTCTTCCTAGAAACGCTTGGGGTATGCGATTCTGTGATATGTGAGAATGATATACTATTATAACATGTATTCAGAAAGTTAAATTGTGAAAGAAATGAAATGTGAATTGTGAAGCTTTCATTGAACTGTGAACTATGAAGCTTTCCGAATTGTGAATTGTGAAGCTTTCTAATTGAGAGTAGTTATGCCATCGGGTTTGGATTATTCTTGTGAGACCCAATGTGCGCCTTACACAGCAATCAGTACCCATATCATTAAGCTTTCGCAACCTTCATAGTCCATGAATTCAAAAGGCCAGAAGAAAACAATATAAGAGAGCCAAAATCCATACTGGTACATTACAAATCTTGACATTCAGATTACAATTTCAACACAACAAATGAAAAATATCAAGGAGTGATGGGATAACTACTCTCAAACTCTCACACCATGGTATACACGAACACCCTTTCCTTTTCACCTTATTGTTGGAAAATCAAAGGATAGTGAGCTTTCACCATCCACTGTACATGGCAACCAGACAAGTGAATACATTCTCTCCTTCACATTTCATCTCACCTAACTACACACATGAGAGCTCCTCCCAAAACATATAAAAGCAATAACAAGAATTAGTTCAGATCACACAAAAAAAGAGTCACTAGGAACAAAGCACACCAAGTCTCTCGTAGAACAAGATGTACCCGTGATCCGTATTACTGGAATACTCCTGTGCCGAACCAAAGAATGTCTGCACCGCTGACTCGTCAATAATCTCCACATTCTCATCATCAAAGAACAACCAATAGTTGTGGCTTTTCACTAGGCTGACATAGTGACCGTGGTTGGGCCCACTTCCAACATGAACCACTACGGAAAAGAGTGAGTATTCTGAATCTGTATCTTGCACCGTATTGCTCAACTTTAGCTCGAGCGGAAACACAACACGGTAGGACAATTTTTTGTACCGGCTCAGCTGCTCAATATACTTGAACCGCTTTAGATGGATTACAAGTATTTGAGGTGGCTTTTTTATCTTCATTCTCTTCTGGGCCTCCTGTAAACTACATTATTAAACAAGGGATCAAAACTCAGTTAACTGACTACAAACGACTAATGCCACAAATACTTAAAATAATCTTTTAATTTCTACGCAATGAGGTGTGATAGTTAGGAGGAGTGATAGAGTTATGATAGATGGTAGCACTAAAAGGATGGGTAGACTTAAATTGACTTTAGAAGAGCTAGTTCGTAAGGAAACAACTTGGATCGTCAAAATAAAACTGTCATGGGCTTCATTTTCTCTCACTTTGAGGATCCCACGAAAGATCCCTTCCATGGGATAATCCTATCCATCTCAGAAATCATGCCACTATCAACTGTTAGCTATGCCCGTACAAAGCACTAAGAGGAAATCATCGGGTAAAAGGCAGGAAAAAGACCTAAAAACATACCAAATAGGCCAATAGTACGTAATCAGCAATGATGAATTGCAAAGCGTACACAAAGAAGAATTGAGCAAACGCTACCTACCTGCAGCATTTATCGCAAAAGAATTTGTCTTCGGCATTTAGAGTCTCTGTTGAACTAAAATTTTTCAAGCAGCTCGTGATGGAGCTGTTCTGCTCAATATCAAGGCTCAAGTCCAGAAAGGTTTCATCCCTTGCTGTTACTGTCTCACATCGCAAGCACCTTGTTTCATTTGTGAGTATACCCTAATTGACACCCATCAGAATGAGTGAGATTCTTGAGGGGTAATGTAAAAAACAAATAATCAACAAATGTCCAATAACTGAACTTTTTAAATTGATCTCAAAAAGACCATAGAATTGCACTTATCCAAGTAACCTTCACCCCCCACCCCTGGACAAAACATGAGCATCATAGCAGAAAATATCTGAACGCTAAAGAGAACTGACCTGAAAATTTTTGTGCACCCAAGTGGAAAGAGGCTCTTTTTGAGCACCATTTGCCTGAATAGTTTTTGTCCCATTTGCAACCTTTTCAGATGGTGATAAAGTTTCCACATTACTCTTTGCAGTATTGGACTCTTTCTCCAAGATGTCAACAAGTTCATTCAGCAAATAGTTCAGAAACTCATGGGCGTCCTACACAAAAGAGGAAAAGCATCACTCCCTCACACCACAAACCAGAAATACTGTGGAAACAAGGCTACAAAGCAAGCTGGGAAAAAATAGTTCTACTACAGGAAAATGGATTATTGAGAGGACAAAAGTTGGGATTCTATGCAGTATGCAGTCAACCAATAAAAGTTGCCTAATAGGAAGTCGAACACAGAAAAATACTGAGTCTAAAAGATTGGCCCATCCAGAAAAAACTTCCCAAGAGGCACTGGAAATGTCAATAAAGCCCTGCCAACTTTTAAGTATCCAAGAGTATCAGGCTCTTGTGAGTCGTACTAAATATTATGACGTAAGGGGATACTATTATTCCTCTCCAAACTTCGAGCACCATGTACCTAGAATTTTTGCTTCATAGAAAATTCAAAAAAAAACGAAGATGAAATCCTGATGAAATGAATCTGTCATTCATGTGGTTCCAACCATTTTAGTTTTACTAAGTGAAACTGTCTCGTGCTTTTTGGGAAACCGGGGGCGCTGGGAGCAAAAAAAAATAGACCAGAGAAATGACGCATTGATGTACCGTGTTTGGGCTGGATTTGCCTCAAATCTAATCAAACTCATTCCAATAATTTGCAAATTAATAAATTATCAACTTTTTTTACCCACTAGAGTAACCCGAAGGCCTAGGAGAGACGGTGATAGTTGAAAACCGAGGGCAGCACAACAATGACAGAAACATGGTCAGATAATCATCTCTTAGGGTGCAACTGTAAATATTAGTGCTTGCAACAAAAGTCAATACGATAAAACCAACAGTGGGCAAGTATCAGGTAAACACTTACCTGGTGCATATAGCTGCGAAAAATTTCATTTTGCTTCTTCAATCTCTGCACGAAACGCTTTGGAGCAATGACACCTGTTTTCTTCTTTTGCGAATTTATCTACAGATGAGCAAGTTTAGGGTCAATCAAGTTAGTTACTAAATAAACATGTGTATGTGCATGTGTCCTTATGCGAGTAAGTAAATAGCATCAACACACGTGTGGTTTCCTTCAAGCAACAATATTTACTTAAAGCAACAATACTCCCCCACCTGCAATATGCGGAGAAGGGGGTGGGGAGCATTAAGAAACATAAAGTGTATCAAAATTGTGTGGTTTGCATTACCACCCTGGAAGTACATGATCACCTCCGGGAATTCAAATACAAAACAAACATACACCAAAGGCCAGAAGAATGACTGTACCAGAAGTAGTAAAGTAACAATCCAGCAACTATGGATAGTGTTGTACCTGTGTAAATAAGTCTGCCAGACATGTCAAAAGATTGTCTTCCGTATCTGCAAGATTTTTGTTATTCTCGTAATATTCTAATAGCTGCTCACGAAATGGAACACAAAAATACAGAGCCTGCAGAAAACAAGGGAGAATATTAGAAAGCACTAGATTGGAGATATTATACATATCTAAAAGCAAACAATTTCTCGAACTCCAATCAATACAACCCGTTAGAAAGTATACTATCATTGAGTAGTCCTTATCAAATAATTTGTGATTCCCTAAGCTCCTCTAATTTCTAACAGTCTCTGCTTGCAGGGGTAAGACTGCATACATCAACCATTCTCCAGACCCCGCATATGCGGGAGCTTCGTGCACTAGGTTACTCTTTTTTACCAACGCAGAGGACATGAGATTCAAACGGCTGCGATCTCTATTTCGAACCTCAGTATGGTTTCAAAAAAAAGGTAAATGTTTAGTCATATACTAGTATAATTTGTTCCAAAAGCAAATTCAAGTTTTCAAATATGTTGAAGCATCCAATTCAAAACCAAGTGCCAATGAGTAGAGAAGCTGTCCATACTTGTATATAAGTTTTGAAGGGAATAATTAATCAAAGTGAGAAAAAAACTCCAACACTCCCTCCGCATCGGATCCCTGCTCGCACATAGGGAGGTAAACAATGGATCTATAACATGGATTATAATGAAACAAGATTCACTTAAGACAAAAACAACTAGGCAACCAACCAGGATGTTCTTGTCCAAAATCGTGAAACACTAACTATGATACCAAGCATGCAATTCAAAACCAATTGGCAATGAATAAAGAGGTGGTCACTCATGCTCATATACTAGCTTTTGAGGTAATAATTAATCAATGTGAAACAAACTCAACATGGTAATACAATAGTGAAAATTAGGTAAATGTATGAAGAGTTAATTTCTGATATACTGACTATTCGTGATATTGATTTTTTCCTTGTTCTATATTTTGATAGCAACCAATAGAGTTAATGCTAAAAGATATACTTCTACCCACCTTAGATGCTAACAAGAAAATCTGTATAACTGGTTGTAATGGTAAATAAAAGTAGGGGAATAAATAAAAGTAGGGGAATCTGTAGATTTGCCTAAAAATGAAGTAATCAAAGACAGCCCTTTGGAAAGAGGGCACAATCTATGTACATGAGCTCTATGTTGCTATGAAAACATAACATAAAAAATCAACGCCCAGTTGATACACATTAATAAGTGTCTGAGAAAGAAAAATAACGAGGACAAGCCTAACCTTTAATAATAATATACAAAGTGATTGTGTTCAGACTCAAACCCAAAACTTTAAGGTTATGAAAACATAACATGTACACGCAAATTAGATTTTCCTATATAATTGAAGTTAACTTGAATGGTATGAATAGATGTGTTCACCGTCTCCGTCGCCCTTATCCTTCTCAGTAAGTGGTTAGATACGTTAGCATCAACAACAATAACATTACCCACGTAATACTCAATCGATGGGGGTATAAGCGAGGAAAGGATGAAAAGAGACCTAAGCTTTGGAAATACATACACAAAGTGACTGCTGTCAAAAGTTTTACCACTAAAATAGTGGTCCCAATATACCTCCAAAAATCAAAGAACTCAAGGAACGTTATGTCGTGACATCATTCCTCATAATCAAAACCGGAAGGCATTAAAGAGTATTCACCTAGAGATCTGATTCACTTTCTGTGCTCACTACTTTGGTTCCTTCATTCAAAATCCACAGCATCGTTAATGCACAACAAAGCAAGATATTACACCGAAGCTCGTTACAATTACCCAAATGGTGCACATAAAACATGGCCAAGCAAGTCAAATACAACAAACGAATAGAAGCGGAATCCTCTCTCCAACATATACATCAAGCAAAAAGGAGCCAAATTCCAAATCTTGTTTTTCGTATTTCTGCCATCATTTTAACATTCAAGGCAATACAACCAGAATTCAAGCTATGCCAAGATCAAGAATTATAGACCGATTATATCACCTCCTCAGACTTGCGACACCACAACGCCCACATTCTCATGAGAATCTTATGGGGGAATACCAGCCACACTAAAAGGTAATCATGGTAAAAACTTGGGTTTTAAAAAGGTTCTCCAAGGAACTACAAACTATTTTACATGAACTAATCAACATTCTATCCTACATTAAGTTCTATCCTCAAAGTTCGTACATGAAGGAATTCCACCCGATTCACCATACCCTAGGATCATGAAATCCATCAGAACAGGCGCCGAAAGTCTACAAATTGTGTCAACTAATAAAAAAAGAATCTGCATCTAAATCTCGTTTGCAGATGTATAGAACATCTTGCTCCAAGGATCTCGGAGGTTTATTGTTGCAGAAAGTTTGGTTCTCTACGCAATCGTCACCCATGAGTCTATATGGGACCAACAGCAATGGTTAAGAAGAATGATAGCATTGCACAGTTGATTAACTCAGCCACGTCATTCAATCAGTACATTTGGAGACTCCATGGTATGGGATTTACTTTCTTTTTTCCATTGTAAATTTGATTTTGGCAACAAATTAATTGCAATCAGGGGAACTATGATGGTATAAGGAATCTATGAGGATCAATGATGACTTGTGAGACAACTAAGTTGTAAAAAGTTACCATTCAACAATATTAACGTTTCAATTTATTTATGGTGTAAGTTTCCGGTGTCATCTTTCTACCCCCAACTAAAACGTAAAAAGAAAGCTAATAGAAATTACGAGCACATCGACAGCAATACACGTTAAGAAAATCCTCTTCAGGTCTTAATTTGAGAAAACACACACCGATGTTTCCAACGTACTCAAACAGACAAGAACAACCACTGCAGTCCTAATGCAATGCAAACAGTAACCAGCTATCCAAATCTAGCAATTAGCAAATCTTTCACCAATTGCAATTGAAAAATTATTATATATTCGCAATGTAAACAGAGAGATTGACAGATGCAAATCGAAGAGAAAAGCGTCGAATCAACAAGAATTTGAACATTTTGAACCTGTAGAACGCTGTTGCAGTAGCAAGTGTTGCCGAAATTCTCGAGTCCGAAGTATCGCTCGCCTTCGGGGAACTGATCGCCCAGCGCTTTCTCGAGCTTGGACCCCGTAGCACCCATTTAACACATCGGAATCTCTCTGTATGTGAGTATTTGATAAGTGTACGAACCAGAGTGAATTGTTAGTTAGGGTTCCACAGACGATTTGAGAATCAATATGAGAGAGTGCGACAGATACGAGGGCTTCATTATTGCTGGGGAGGAGAAAGAAAATTCTATATAAAAACAAGGCTGTCCGTTCGATCCAACAGATCTACTCGATCCGATCCATCCTTTGATTCATTCGCAAATGCTACGAATGCATACCGATCAAAAAAGATCACATTTGTTAAATTCATATCCGATTCATTTGTAAAAAACAAAAAAAATTAATATATTCAGAGAAACTATGTATAATGCATAATTATTAAATAATTTTTATATTAAATTAATGTTTTATGTTTATTATGTTTGTAATCTTATTTTTTTTTGTCACATTACAATCAAGTACATGTTTTAGTCCGGCTCCAACTTCGGGTGTTAATGATGTCGAATAATGGTAAATTATTTTTTTGCTTCTGCTCATTTGCCTGTTGTCATGTGTTCTAAAATTTAAAATATATGTCTTTGAATTTTTATTTTGCAGGATAAAATAACGTGAATTTGAAAGGTTGGAACTTAATGGGACCATTTTTTAATTTTAAAGAAATTATTTTGGAAGATTGAGAACAATTTTATTTTGCAAGTCGTGAAGATTTAATTATTTATTTTGATGAATATAATTGATACGGACAGTTATGAATAAGCTCAGCCCAAAGACATATGCTCGGGTCAGCTCGAGGGTCGGCTCGTTCGTTATTCGGGATAAGTGCTCTGACGCTCTGTGTGCTATGGAAAATGTAACGGCCCAGTTGCTAGGACTTTGCAACGGGTGACTGATCGCTCGCTATGAAAAATGATTCAGTATATTTTCCCATAAGGCAAGTATATATCCGTTTG
>NMUG010006012.1:0-12813 GCA_002855965.1 Monotropa hypopitys | reverse complement strand
ATCAAAGAAGGTCCAAGCCACCTTGAGAAGTGCTTAGCAAAGGTGGGAACCGCCTTGGGAAGAAGCTCATTAAAGAAGGTTTGAGAAGCCTTGAAAAATTGCTCAACACTTGTAAGGGTTTGACAACTACCCGAAAGTTGTAAAGGTAAATTAGTAGAACTCTTACTTATTGGTAAGAGAAGAGGATGTAAAGTTAGGGACTTAGACAATCCCTAACCGAACCACTATAAAATCATTATGTCATTTGCCTTTACTTCTTTACTTTTCTTTACCCTTACATTTGAGCAATAAATCATTTTCACTCTACTATTCAAAGTACTTGGAATTCTAAGATCCAAGTTTCTTTATTAATCTAGTTATTTAAAACCACTTGAAAACCAGAAACCTCGATCTCTTGGGATTAGAACCCCAAGAACCTGAGGTGTAACGTAAAGGATTCATTTGGTGCTTTAATTAGATTGGTATTTGAACTTGTGATATTCATCACATTTTGAATAGTTAAGTCTTCCGCACTAATTTGTCTAAAATTGTCTTAACTTGGAAAGAAATTTTTATTTGGGCATTTTAGTTAATAAACCAATTCACCACCCCTCTTGGTTGTCCATTGCATCGAGTACATAGGGACCAACAGATGGTGACCAGAAACCTTACTCCCAAATTACACTTTGATATGAAAATAAACAGGAAAGCGCAAATGTAGTACACAAAAAATAGAATAAAACATGAAATCATATTTCAAAGAAGTACGAAAGTATATCTAATATTGAATGCCTCTAAACATCCTCATCATAATTGTATGAAATGTTTTTGTACAAAATATATCTTCATATGGGTTCTAGTGGACTTCCCAGGGAGTTACTCATCCTTGGACTACTCCAGGATGAGCACGTTTAACTGGAATGTTCCAATAGGTTTTGACGCCCACACGACTTTAAAAGGCCTTGTACAAGATATGTCATGATCTATTATTTATAGCACACATAACTTACATTCACCAAACAATATGAGACTTGTCCATTAATCCAAATATCCCCCCTGGAACTCCAGTTGACACCTTAGACTGTAGTGTCACAACTAATTAATCTCTTTCTATCATTCTTCAATCTCCAATCCTTTCAGGCGTCCTCCATGCCCTTCCCTCCTCCATGCCCTCTACCTTATTTCCCATATATTACACCCATGGGTGTATCCCCAGTGGTAGCAGGGCGTTGTTGGGTAAGTTCTAGACCTTGCTGGCCTAGGATCGAAACCTACTGGAGATTAATTCCCAGGGATTTCACATGGTGCCTAGTGTACATGCTAGGTCACGTACCTAGAGACTGCTGGGTAAGCCCAAATTTACCCCCACGTGCTTCTGAGTGGAGGCAGTGTGGGCCCCTCAATGGTGGGGTATATCATTTTTTTATTTCTCATATCTTACACCCACGAGTGTATCTCTAGTGGTAGTAGGGCATTGCTGGATAAGTTTCAGACCTTGCTGGCCAAGGATTAAAACCTACTGGAGACGATGTCTCAAGTGGTGCCCAGTGTGCAGGCAAGGCCACGTACCTAGGGACTGTTGGATAAGCCTGGATTTACCATCTCACGTGATTCTAGGTGGCGACAGTGTGTGGGCCTCAATGGTAGGGTACACCATTTTTTATTTCCCATATCTTATTTCTCTATTGACATATACCTTTGTTTCTCAAAATGGAAACCCAGACACTCTCGATCTTGATCAATGCTGTGATGAATAACCTAAAACCAATGCTATTCTGGTGGAATGCTTCCTAGAAAACAAAACCTTGAATCATTTTGGTGTTCAGAACATTCTCTACAAAGTGTGGAAGACAAAACGTCGATTCACTATTTCGGCTTGGGGAAATAATACCTATACCTATGCCTTTTCCTTTGAGTCTGAACTAGATATGTGCAGAGTCATATATGAGGGGTGCTGGTCAATTTTTAGTGCTTTTCTCGTCATATTTATTGGAATGTCCAGGTCCATTGCAAAAAAGAAACAATTTGTTTCCCGCACATATAGGTTCGCTATGGTGGTCGGAGAGAAATTGACCACAACAAATGCATACAATGGAATGAAAAATGAAAAATAAAACCAATAAAATCGATGTCGAAGAAAAAGAGTACACATAATGGAAGATTTTATTGTCTGAGTCTCAATTAGAACTTTATAGATGGTAAGCATAACAAAATTCACCTTTTTACCTGATAAGATAAATAGTACAACAGGTCAACTCGGACTAGACTCCTCGAGAATAGCTCTGTAGCAATAAGACCAGTTTGGCTAAGAGCTCAACCATGCAGGACTGGGAATGACGCGACTGCTATTTAACAACCGAGCATAATCTATTGGCAGAGTTGGGGTCCTGGACAGAGTTAAAGGGCGACAGGAGCATGCCTGTAATTCTAACCCTTAATGGCGCAACCGAATTTGTTAGAGAAGGAAACTATCATTCAAGTGCGAAACGGATATGATAGTAGCAATATGCTTCCGCAAATCTCGGCCTATGTGACCAAGATTTACGGGACAGCCAGACGACTGTATAAAGATCAAGTAAAACTCTACGAAAGGAGGTACGTAACAACACCAATCACACTTTGAGCTTTTCTTCCTATTGAACTAGAAACTTACTTGGTCATCGGAGGCGGTTCAAGGACACAAACCTCCACTTTGTGTTCCTTGGATCATTGTTGTGCAGGTAGGCATGAGGGTTACAAGGGAGTTCTCAGGCGAGCTGGACTGATCTCGAAAACCATTCATCAGTTGACGTCATCTGTTGGAAGCTAGATTTTCTTAATTTCAGTGAATGGTTTCTTATTGAATGGTTCAAACCCATACCAACAGCAAGACCATGGCTATTAAAGGGTAAACCTCCCGGGATCCACCACAGGTGACGATGGACATGTTTAACCAGATGCAAGCCAGGATCGAGGCCATGGCAAAAGCCCTGGAGAATGAGTGGCAGCAAAATCAGAAGATGAAGGAAAGGCTGGAGGCAGAGCCATCACAGAACCTTTCCCAGCCAACGCACACGGAGGATGGACCCGTTAGGAGCAACACCATGGAGAGCCATAGGGCAAGCCACCAGGTAGGGACTGATCAATATCTCGAAAGGCCAATTGTGGAGTAGGATGTCATCACAGCCATGCAAGCACAAATTGACAGATTACAAGATCAAATGAAGGCTAGAGCTCAATCCACTATGGAGGAGTTAGTCCAGAACACTAATTCCCCATTTGCGCAAGAGGTCATGTGGATGCCCTTGCCACGAAAGTTCCAGATGCCGTCTCCGGAGACATTCAACGGAGCAACGGATGCTCTTGATCACTTGGAGACTTACAAAAATTTAATGATGTTACAAGCAGTGTTGGATGAGATAATGTGCCGGGACTTCCCTATTACTTTAAAGGGAAATGTCAGGATGTGGTTCAACAAACTCAATCCTAACACCATTAGTAATTTCAAAGAGCTCAGCAAGAGCTTTGTCAGCTACTTCATCGTGGGCCAATGATATTGTAAGTTGTCAACTCACCTGTTAACAATTGTGCAGAGCCGAGGACAATCTCTCAAAGATTTCACTACCTGTTTCACTAAGGAAATGATGCAAGTCAAAAGTGTGGACGAGAAGGTGTCGATCAATGCCTATATTGCTGGGTTATGGTCGGGGCAGTTCTTGTTCAATCTCACGCAAGACCCCTCCCAGACCATGACCGAGCTCATGCTCAGAGCTCAGAAGCATATGAATGCAGAGAAAACCCTCAGTGCCAGGAGGGCCAAAACTATTCAAGAGGTCATCACCACTCACCACCAAAACAATCCTTATCCGTTTGAAAAGAAGAAAAGAAGGAGACTCGACGGTGGAAGCAGAGATCAGAAGCAGAGAAAAGAGGACCATTGAAGCCCTCCGAGAAGGCAGGGAGGATCTAGTTCCAGATATCAATACTTTATGCCCTCGGTGGCGACAGCCGAGCAGATTTTGGAGGACTTGCATGCTGATCCTGTCATAAGATGGACGGGGAAGCTGAAGACCAATTGGACCAGGAGGTCGAGGGATAAATATTGTCGTTTCCATCGGGACCATGGCCACAACACAGATGACTGTTTTGACTTGAAGAACCAAATATAGGAGTTAATTCAGAAGGGGAGGCTAAAGAGATTTGTTGTCGGGAAAGGCCAAAAGGTGGTCCAGGCAAGGAGAGAGCCGAGGAATGACAAGGACGAGGGCCAACATCAAGATGGAACCTTGGGAGAAATCAAAGTCATACACGGAGGATTTGTAGAAGAAGGTGAATCAAATTCTGCTCGAAAATCTCATTTGCGATGACTGCGAAAGGAAGATCCAATGGAGGTATGTGTAGTTGAAAGGTCGGCAAAGATACTAAGAGCCGATGAGAAGATTCCCATTATTTTTCAATAGAAGACGAGCATGAGACCATCTACCCACATGACGATCCACTGGTGGTGGGTATGATTGTCGCCAACTTCAAGATGAAAAGGATATTGACCGATAGTGGAAGCTTCGCAGACATTTTGTTCCTTGGTGCGTATGACCAACTGAAGCTGGGTCGAGACAGGCTGTCCCATGAGGTCTCCTCTTGTAGGATTCTCGGGGGAGCCAGTTTACCCCAAAGGGCAGATTGCGATGCCTGTGATGTTGGGCGAGGAGGGCATGCAACTCACCCAGATGGTAGACTTCCTAGTGGTAGACAATCCATTAGTATATAATGTCATCGTAGACCGGACTACTCTAAACAAAGCCAAAGCAGTAATTTCGACTTACCACCTCAAAGTTAAATTCCGCACCCCCAGTGGAGTGGGAGAGATGAAGGGAGACCAGAAGGCTGCAAGGGAGTGTTACAACCCTCCATCAGGCATGCAGGAGAGGCCTTAACTATTGAGAGTCCGCAGACTGATAACACGGATGCCCAGGATGAGGAAAAACTCCTTCAGAGGGAGGCGACAGATGACCTTCATATGGTGGAGCTAGAGCCCGACAATTCGCAAAGACAGATCAATATAGGATCGACTTTGTCACTAGAGATAAAAAGTAGCTTAACCAGTTTTCTTCAGAAAAACTGAGATGTATTTGCCTGGTCCCACAAGGACATGTCGGGCGTTGATCCCAAAAGTATTACTCATTGGCTAAGTGTTGATCCCACCGTACACTCGGTTAAGCAAAAGAAGAGGGTCTTCGCACCTGAGAGAAATAGGGCTGCAATAGAGGAGGTTGATAAGCTCATAAGGGCAGGTTCGATCAGGGAAGTCAGTTACCCGGATTGGCTATCTAATGTGGTCCTAATAAGGAAGGCTTCAGGGAAGTGGCGCATATGCATCGATTTCACCAACTTGAATAAAGCATGTCTGAAAGACAACTTTCCTGTCCCGCAAATCAACCAGCTGGTGGACTCAATAGTAGGCCGTAATCTCTTCAGCTACATGGATGCTTTTTCGGGGTACAATCAGGTCAGGATGGATGAGGATGACCAAGAAAAGACCTCTTTCATCACAGATAGGGGCCTTTACTACTACAAGGTGATGCCATTCGACCTAAAGAATGATGGGACCACTCATCAAAAACTCGTGAACCGAATGTCCAAGCACCAGATCGCTCGTAATATGGAGGTATGCGTGGATGATATGCTGGAAAAGAGCATGAAGGCAAAAGACTATGTGAAAGATTTGGAAGAAGTTTTTGTTGTCTTGAGAAAATACAAGATGAGGCTCAACCCAAAAAATGGGAAACTTTTTGGGCTTTATGGTTTCACAAAGGGGAATAGAGTCCAACCCCAAGAAGATCAAGGCAATTTTGGAAATGCAGCCACCTCAGACGACAAATGAAGTACAAAGATTGATAGGCAGAGTGGCGTCACTCAGCCGTTTCATGTCTTGAGCAACGAATAAGTGCCAGACCTTCTTTAAAATATTAAAGAAAGCTTTTCAATATATGGATGAGGTAGAGGAGGTGTTTCAAAGATTAAAGCACTATCTCCAAGCCCCATCACTGCTTAGTGTTTGAAGCCAGGTGAACCCATGTTTTGTATGTTATAGTTTCAATATGTGTCATAAGCTCGATATTAATCAGAGAACAGAACGAAATCCAACACTCGGTCTACTATACAAGTAGGGCATTGAGAGGACCAGAGACTAGGTATCCTAAGGTTGAGAAAATAGCCTTTGCAGTAGTAATAGCTGCAAGGAGGCTACGACCCTACTTTCAAGCACACACAATCAAGATCTTGACTAATCAACCACTACGACAAGCACTCCACAATCCAGATACCTCGTGAAGGCTTATCCAGTGGTCAGTAGAGTTAGGGGAATTCGACATCGAGTATCTTCCAAGAATGGCAATCAAAGGACAAGTCCTTGCTGACTTCATAGCTGAATATACTTATCCTGAGAAAGCAATATCTGATCAACATAAGGACCCAGTTTGGATTTTATTTGTTGATGGGTCACGGTCAAAAGAGGCGAGCAGAGCTGGTTTAGTCTTGAAGAACTCGGCTGGCAACAAGTTCAAGGGCAATTTGAATCCAGAGATGAGACAATAGGAAAGTATCTCAAGGTGGTGAAACAACCAATTAAAAATATCGTTAGATTTGAAATTTTACAAGTCCCAAGGGAAGAAAATACGGAGGATGACCAGTTAGCCAGGTTGGCCACAAGAAAGGAAGAGCCCATCCCAGATGATGTATTGCTCTAGATTCTCGGAAGACCAAGCACAGATACAATAGAAATGGAGGTGAAGGCACTTGGTTATGCAAATTCCTGGATTAACCCAATAGTCCAGTACATAAAGTGTGGAACCATGTCGTAGGACAAAAACCGGGCAAGAAAGTTAAAAATATGAGCCGCAAGATACACCTTGGTGGGAGACATCCTCTATAGGAGAAGCTTCACCTTGCCATACCTACATTGCTTGACACAGCCAAAAGCAGAATACGCAATGAGGAAGGTTCATGAAGGTATTTGTGGGGTTATCACAGTGCTCGGACATTAGCATACAAGATCATGAGGTTGGGATACTACTGGTCTACAATGCAAAAGGATAGTATATAGATGTTAAGAATATGCAATGCATGTTAAATATATGGAAGCATCTCGCACAAGCCCTCCACTCCTTTGTCACCAATGCAGGGACCTTGTCCCTTCGTACAATGGGGGTTGGACCTGATCGGATCCCTGCTGAAAGGAAGTAGCCAGATGCAGTATGCCATATTTGTAGTTGATTACTTCACCAAGTGGATTGAATCCAAGGCACTGGTCACCATCACCACAACCAACGTCATCGACTTCTTGTGGAAGAGCATCATTTGCAGATTTGGGCTATCTCGGGTGTTAATTGCTGACCTGGGCACGTAGTTTTACATCACGGAGTTTAGGGACTACTGTAATAGCAAAGGGATACACGTCTACTACACTTATCGAGTATACCCGAGATTGAATGGATAGGCATAGGTGACCAATAGAGAAATCAAGAAAGGAACTAAAAGAAGGCTTCGGGCAGCAAAGGGAGCCTGGCCAGAGGAATTATATGCCGTTCTATAGGCCTACAGAACCACAATATGGACGGTAACTAGAGAAACATCATACGTAATGGCTTTTGGTGCAGAAGAAGTGGTGCCGATAGAAGTGGGACTCCTCAATCATAGGATAGCTTCATTCGACGAGCAAAACAACGAAGATGATCTCAGGACAGAGCTGGACTTACTGGAAGAGAAGAGGAAGATATCAACACTAAGGGTAGCAGCATACCAACAAAGGATGTCAAGGTACCATGACGCCACAATCAAGATTAAGGCATTCAAGCCAAGTGATCTAGTACTCAGAAAGGTCGACCCAACGGAAAATAGAATTGGAAAGCTCGACCCCAATTGGGAAGTCCCATATCAAATACTCAGCCACACTAAAGCAGGAGCTTATCGACTCGCCACGCTCAGAGGAAGATAAGTGAACAATTCATAGAATGCTGATCACCTGAAGTTATATTGTAAATGATTCTGTTTTCTTTACTCTTACAATCCTTCATCATCTATCGTTGTCATTTGTTTGCTTAATAAAATTGAAGGGCCTATGAAGGCCTTTATCCTTGTCACTTGGGTGTGTTATTTTTGTTGTCCATATAGAAGATCTGTAGAGCCACAGATTACGGCATCTTGCCTAAGGCAACAAGACTGCTCGGCTCGATAGTCCTATGGGACTTGATGCTACGCCATCCGAAGAAAGCAACAAGACTGCTCAAATCGACAGTCCTACGGGACTTGATGCTACGACATCTGAAGAAAGTATCAAGACTGCTCAGATTGATAGTCCTACGGGACTTGATGCTACGGCATCCGAAGAAAGCAGCAAGACTGCTCAGATCGACAGTCCTATGGGACTTGATGCTACGACACCCCGCCTAAGACAGCAAGACTGCATGGCTCAATAGTTCTACTGGACTTGGTGCTATGGCATCCAAAGATGGCAGTAAGATTTCTCGTCTCAACATTCCTACGAGACTTGGTGCTATGGAATCCAAATAAAGCAGCAAGACTACTCAGGATGATAGTCCTATGGGACTTGGTGCTACAGCATCTCCTACAAGGCAACACAACTGCTCAGATTCATAGTCCTACGAGACTTGGTCCAAACAACCTCTAAAGCATAAATCACAAACAAGAATAAGGTAATATATGAAGAATAAACATAAAAGTGAAGTGCTAAGACTACCTCAGCCCATCACTTGGGGGAGCAACAAGAAGTATAAGCATATAGGCAAAAAAGTTACAAGAATTTTGCAGGAGTCTTGAAGCTCACCAAAAAGTTATTACAAAACAAAAGAGATATCCAACCGAAAAATCTTAATGCCTCAAGGCCCCACTACAGTGGGATCAGTAGTAGGAACGGCTTCAACGAGAGCCTTAGCATTATCAGAGACCTCAACAGTGGTCTTCGTCATGTCCTCCTCAGTAGGTTCTTAGTTAACAAGATTATCGGGAGTCCCATCCTCGGTCTCAAGGTCCCTGATGGTTGCTATGAGGTATTCCGACAATGCTTGAAATATTGAGAAGTTGGTCTCAAGGTAATAGGTAGAGCAGGCTTCCCTAAGGGCCTCAAAGCCTTGACAAAAATAATGGAAAATCTACTCCTTATACCTATCCGACTTGACCATAGAAGTGGCAATCTCAAGCTTCAAATTCTCCCTGTATTGATAAAACTCTTCGGATGATTTATATTCAGCAATAATATCATCCCGAGTATTTTTGAGGAGCTCTATTTTTGGGCCTCCAGGGCCAAGAACTTGTCCTTTCAGTGTTTGGGTCCTCGACGAGCTTTTTGTTCTGAGTTAACTCGGCCTTTGTGTTCTCCAATTCCAGAGTAATGTACTGATGACTCGTTATGGCCATGTCCCGAGCTTTGGTTACTTCTTCTAAAGCAGCTTCATCCTTCTCCCTAGAATGTTGAGACTTGGAGACTTCCTTCGACAGACTTAGATTATCCGCGACCAAATATTTGTTGGTAGTCTCCAAGGTAGCTTTGTCATTGGAAAGCAGAGTAACTTGTTTGTCGAGGAATTCCATTTTAGTTATAGCCTGCAAGAGAAAGCCAAATAAAAAAGAAAGCAATCATAATAAGCAAAAAGAGCAGCTAAGCACCCCCATACCTTTCCAAGGTAAACCAGGCCCCCTTTATAGAGATCTACTAGGTCGGTCACCAACATGACGCGAATGTCAGCAGGTTGATCAAAGTAACTCATCTTCTGTAAGACCAAATCCGGGTCAATTAGTTCCGACAGTCCATCATCATATTTGCGCAGAGAGATCTCATTTTCAACAATGACAATAGGTGGAGGAGCAATTAATTGAGGAACCATAAGCTTCTTCCCAGCAGCCTTGTCCGAGGGAACAACAGAGTCAGAGGCCTTATCCTGAGGGATATTGTCACCTTTCCTAATGACGACAACTTTTTTTTGGAATTGAGTTGCCCATAAATGCAACAACATCCCCTTCCTCATCCTCAACCCTTCTTCTCTTACTAGGGTGCACTGAGCCCTTGGGGAGCACGGGAGCACTCTTTTGTTGTTTGGACGTCTCTACAAAAACAAAGGCATAAGGTCAGAAATCTGCATCATCGAAAGGATCAATATTACGAAACACCCCTACCTCTCTCAAGAGCAAGAGCTTTATTCCCAACTTCAGGGCAAAGTAGATAAGTATCTAAGGATTCTGACGTGACTAGAAGAGAGTACTTATAGATGGAGTGACCACAAGCCTTGGAGATCTCTTCTCTCCTCCTCTAAAAAATGTTTACGCACTCCCTACCTAAAAAGTCAAAATATAAATTAGAAAGGCACATTTCAATGGGAAATAGCTTGGCAAGGCGAAGTGCTCACTCTCAGATAAGGAAAAACCCAACTGTCCACATATGTGGAAGCTTTTCTTCTCTTCCCAGGAATTGAATTCCTAGTCTGGGCCACCAACAAAGAAGAACTTGTCCTTCCACGACTTGTTTGATAAAGGGAGATCTTTGACGAGATCCTCCCCCTTGTCTCTTTTGAAAAAATACCACCATCCTCGGGTTATGGGACTCTCCTTTAGGTTGTAGATATAAAGAAGTACCCTTAGGGATAGAGGGGATTTCCCCCATAAGGAAGCACTCCATAACACCACGCATCCGATTAGTGTTCTCCAAGCATTAGGTGTGAGCTGAGTAGGTGAAAGCCAGAAATGTGCCAAGATTTCCCTAGTGACAGAAGGAATGGAAATGTGTAACCCTCTTTCTAGGGCTCCCACATATATACATGCCTCACTCGGAGTGCTAGAACAGGCACTCTCGCCCTTTCGAGGTAGCCTAAGAGATACACGGCTTGGGATTTCATATATCTCCCTAATCAAATCCAAATCGGAAGCACACAAGGAAGACTCATAGCTCCAAGCTGCAAATTCATCCTCTGGATAGATGTTTCGGAGAGGACGAGCCACAATAGGCTCTTCCCCCGAAGCCAACAATCTCATGACTTTACGACCAATTAAGGGGCATTGTCAACATTGTGGAAAATCACATTTCAGGTGTAATAGGATGATGTGCTGAGATAGACCAGTTCATTGAAGTTCATAGCACACCATCTAACACTCAATTCTCAAAGGACTCTCAAAACAACAGATAAGAGAAAATAGATGCTTGTATTATATGAAATGTAAACTCGATTACAAATACATGAAGATCACTAGCTATTTATAGACTCAACTAACTGACTTAACCACTTGAAAACTGAGCTGGACATGCTCCTTATTTTCTAAATATTTGCAATGTAGACCATTGCTGAGCTGGACTGATTGAAACTGAGTTGTAACTGATCTGAACTTCAGTTAACCACATAAGTGCTTTACCGGAAATTTATGAGTCATTTACTGGAAATACAGCACAGAGCATATATGGCCTTTCCTTTGTTTTACCAGAAGAGCAGAATCTTACTTCTAGAAAACCACACAGAACATATATAGCCTTTCACTTGTTTTACCGAAAGTGCAGAATCTTACTTTTGGAACACTACACTTTATTCAAGATGTTGAGCTGAAGTCATATGATACTGAGTTGAAGTCATATGGTCCTTAACATCTCCCCTCAAGCTCATGTCGGCTTAGGCATGAGCTTGACTCAAAAGAACAGTAGCAACTTGATATAATAACAAGTGTCATTCCTCTTCAAATTTTATAATTGAATCCAAGCCTAAATTTTTTTAAAAGAGATTTTTGATGAGCTTAGAAATAATAGTGTACATAAACATCTGAATTGTTAAGCTATCCAGATGAGAAGAACAAAAGATATTTGCACTGTTAAGCTGCCAGATTAAAAAAAGAGAAGAAAATCAAGGAGTGAACACACATGAACATGCACTGTAACTACATGAACATGTGATGTTCTTTCATTTCAAACTTATGTACTACCACTACAAAATTTTGAAATTCCCGAGAACAATAGAACCAGCTACCTGTTAGGCATAGCTTGTTAAGAATGATAAGAATAGGAAGAATGCTAGTTGTTAGGCTTAGCAAATAGAAGAAAAGGACAGAATCAGCTAGCTGTTAAGCTTAGCTGTTAGAAAAGAAAGATTGAAAAAAAATGCTCAGCTATGAGGCTTCAAGCAATGAGAAAAAGAAAAGAAAATACACTATGCAGAAGTTATTCATGTAAGTGTTTAAAAGAGATAAACGAAAAATGTTTGTTTTTAGGCTCAGGATTCATTAACATTTGAGGATCTGATGCTTCTCCATGACCACTTGTATTACTAGAAGAACAGAAATCCTTTTTTGGTAAATGAACCTGTACTCATCTTATGTCTTCTTATGCTTCAAGTTTAGAATTGAATTATCAACAACTTAATCAGATTCATCGCAGATGTGTCAAATTTCGGCATTAAAATCAAGCGATCTTCAAGGAATACAACAAATCAACCTTAATTTTGACAATTGTTGTAACATCCCAAACCAAATACACCGAAATAAATGTGGAAAATAAAAAAAATCTTTCTTTCTTAACTCAAACATCAATCGCTCTAAACATAGTACCGACATTGCCTCCAACATGGACATCAATTAGAATTAAAGAATGACAACACCTCAAGATTTGTATACATGGAAACAACACAACTCTACTATAACTTTCCAACACAAGTCAACACTATACATCAATTACCATACATATTAATCCATAATCCTTCTCCATGAATAATAACATAGTACCGACATTGCCTCCAACATGGACATCAATTAGAATTAAAGAATGACAACACCTCAAGATTTGTATACATGGAAACTACACAACTCTAC
>NMUG010006011.1:0-12814 GCA_002855965.1 Monotropa hypopitys | reverse complement strand
ATTTCAATCACAATTCCACTTTCTTTACACCTTTTCATCATCATTTTCCATCGTTCACAATATGATTCATAATTGCAATATTGAATAATTCTTATCACTATATTTCGTTTTGATCACAACACTCTTTATATTTGAGATTCCTTAAGATTGACTTATGTTACATTTGTATTCTTTCACCATATCACACCGTTCAATATTATTCATAATTGAGATTTATTGAATAATCATAGGATTCACAATAATATGACTTATATGATTTCAGTCATTATTTCTAACTCTTTATTTTAAGCATTCTCTCATAATACACATATAGGCATAACTCCACATTTTTACTTCTTTCATAATTCTATCATATTATCTCCATAATATATAATTTATACTTCACTCAAATTTATATAAGACTAGAGTACTCACAAATATGACGAAACCTCCAAGATCTACCAAACGGCACCTCAAACACCTATAAATAGGATTTCATCATTAGAATAATATTTTATGACTTATTTTAACTTAAAACTCCAAATTTTACATTTTCCTAAAAATTTCACTTTCTGCCCGAACACCAAGATATCGGTATCTTGGTTCCCAAGATACCGGTATCTAGGTCCTCTCCCAAGAAACCGCAGAAGATACCTCTCGGATACTTCTTAGATACCGCAGACCAAGATATCGGTATCTTGGCTAGCCCAAGATACCGGTATCTCAGTCGTCTTCCCCAAATCGTAGGTTTTCTGCAGAACGAGGGTTTTGATCCAAAAACTTCAAACTTCGATTTTTCTCTCCAATCTTAACCAAAATTCTTCAAAATTTAACCACAGACTCTAGATATGAAATAGAACAACTCTACCGATTTAGATTTCTAAGATTTTACCTCAATAGCTCGGATTAAATTCACAAAGATTCTGCCGAAAGGATCCTCCTCCAAATCTGACCACCTCTTGTTTGAACACGAATTTACCCTATCAAATGAACACCGATTGACCTCAAAATTCATACACATAAACTAGAGACAAAATGCTACAACACTGTATTTTTGGATTTTTGATTCGTTACCTCGTTTGCTTGGAATAAAAATCTGAAGTATTTGCCGAAACTGGTTTCTAACTCATTTTTTCCTCACTGTTCTTCATCACCGTTTAAGCTTCTGCAACTTCTAAATCCCAGAACCAAATTTCTCTCTCTCAAGTTCAACCTCTCACTCTCACAGATACCATTTCTCTCATGACTTGGATGTTACACAGAGGCTAGGAAATTTGGGTACTCATCCGAAAATGACAGTGATATAATCGTGAAGCATTCAAATATATAGGAAGTCTTAAAAACGATTTTCCAAATCACTAAATGGGTTCAGGTTTCCTATAAACATCTGGCAAAACATTTTCCCAACACCAGCATTCAATATTTTGATTTCCAACGACCCAACTCTTCGGTTCTTCCGCCATGACATTTTCTGCACCGACCTCCTCAGATACCGGTATCTTGGAATTCAAGATATCGGTATCTAAGGCAAAACCCTAGATATCCCTCAGAAACCGGTTTCTGGCTTCCCGGCTGCCAGACAACCTAAGATACCGGTATCTAGCTAAGCCTAGATACCGATATCTAGGACCAGAAATTCTAAAATTTTTAAATCTTTTATTTTGAACTTTAATTTAAACTTTTTAAATAAATCCCAAACTTTATTTTAAACATTTTAATAATTTTTTAAGCCTCCAAATTATCATAAACCTCAATTATTTAAGCCCAAATATTCTTAAATTCCAATTATAACCTTAATTTGCAACACAGGTATTACAAAAATTCTCCAAGAACCCAATTTTCTCAATCTCCTACACCCAAAATTCATAATACACTCCAATCATTCTATCTCCATAAATCCTCAATGCTATCATACCCAAAGATCAAATGTGATAAATATAGAGTGTATTTTCCCATTTTCTACAAAATATTTAAAATAAAAATGAAATATTTTATTTAGACAAGGGAACGGGTATTACACCACTGGTGGTGCAGTGGTAAAAAACTCAGTTCAATAACTTTAAGGTCTTGGGCTCGTGTCCGAGCACAACCATTTTGCGTATTATTACCAAAGGTTAGGCTTGTCTTCATCTTTTCTTCTTCCCAGACATCCATTAATGGGTACCAACTGGGCATTATTTTTTGTTTTTTGAATGTCATTTAAAGGGGCGTCTTTATATAAGTGGACAATTGTTGTGACAATTTGTTAGTTGCCAGCTGTTTTGGTAGCTATGTGCCACTAAAGCTCCCAATTGAGTTGTATGGTACCAGTTTATATTTTAGATCCCAACCAACAAACACACCTAACAAAAGAAAAAAGAGAGAAAAATAAAGAGAGAATTCGGGATCCTGGTCACTCTGCCATTTTAGGGATGTTGCCCATGTGTTTGCCAGTGGTTAAAATTTTTAGTGGATATTTTATGTGAAATTGATGAAAAGTACTTTCCTTTGTGGTGATTTCAGATTCAAGTGAGGAGGTGAATGTGAACTCTCAACCAGCGCAGGTGGAGCCAAAAGTCACCATGGAAGGTGTGTTGTTTTGAGTCTTGAGTTTGTGCATGTGTGTTTTTCATGGGGATGCTTGGAGGGTTTCACTATTATGTGTATTTGAAGTTCTTTAAGCATTATAGCTCCGGGCACTATGCTTGTTATGGAATTGAGAAGTTTTTTTGCTTGTTCCTAGTGTGCCTGAAATTTGAGTTAGCTTCTATGGACTTTATTGCAACCCATTACCTATGCTCTTTATCTTTTCCTATTTTTCAGTTAAATGTCAGGATATCTCTGCTCCAGAAGGTAGTCAAGATGTGAAAAAAGATGTCATAAAGCGGCACTTGAATGTCGTATTTATTGGCCATGTTGGTAAGTTGATCTTCTTAAAAGGGCCTAATTTATGTTTATCTTTCTAAATGACTAGAATACCAGTGTTGGACACTCGAAGCTCAGAGAAGGGACTGCGATAGATGTCTTACATATTTTTTTACTTTACCATGTACTATGCATTTAGTCCCTGTATTCTGCATGAAAGGCCAGTGTATTTGGGGGACGATATTTATCCGAGAAAACAAAAGAAGTAGACTACCAAATTTGTATCTCTTAGCATATGCTCATAACCCTGAGATGGAAATTAGATGGTTTCGACACTTGTACACATTCTCATCCGACACCTTGAGTCCATGTAACATAGGCCTAATTGTTGCACGATAGCTGGTCGTACATTTATTTCGTTTGTTTACTTACCAGTTGCCGAATATTTGTTTTGTCTCACTAATGGATATTGATTTTGTCTCTTTTTATCCATGCTAATATGTCATATAACGCCATGTGTGATGGATATGCTTCACTCTTTTAATTATTCTTTGAGCGTTAAATTTGTTAAGCTGATTTCTCATTGCCGAAAAGGTTGAGATGTATTAAATATTATAATCATTCTGTTTAGACAAATGTTTAATTTCTTATTTATGATCTCTTTTAGTAGACCCCCCTCTGTGTGTGTGTGTGCCAATACGAAGGTTGTAACTGAGAAATCCACTAGTTTATTTGAGCTTCGTAGATCTTTGCACGATATGAGCACATTTACTTGTTTGAAGAGTTGGGAAGATTGAGTGACCGGTGTTGTGGAATCGTCCAAACACACAATCACACAATCACATTAAGAATTAATAAAAAAAGAACGCAGGTTCCCCCAAAGTGCAGTTGGGGGTACATACATGGCTCAAATCAGTGCCATTATTTATCCAATGAAGAGTACAAGAGATTCATCGGTTGCGTATTACACATATTTATATCCTCGGTTTATTACATCACCCATTACTGCGGTACCCATTTCCTCAGTTTCGGGGAGTTGACGTGTTTTTTATGAAACATTTCCTCGGTTTCGGGGAGTTGACGTGGTTTTTATGAAATTGAATAAATCGGGAAGTGTGCCCTACCATATTCTACCTTCGCATTATGTTTCACACGACCTACTTGATTGTTTGCAAATCACATATTTGATCTTCTATTTCGTGAAGTAATCTCTCTCATTAAAACTTTTAAGGAACGTAAACTTGAGCTGGCAATTGAGCCTTGCTTAAAGCAAATAAAGGAAAAAGGAAAAGAATATTTGATGATATGGGGTGACATCATGCATAGAAGTAGATTTTGAACTTCGTAAGCCTTCAAACTGAAAATTTAGCCTCACTGTGTTGTTTGATACCAAAATGTTCAAATCAGGGTTTTATCTTTCATTTTTTTGAGATTTATAGAATGAGGTGAAGAGTTGAGATTGTAAATATTTCTTGTCATTGTGAAGTCAATTTGCAAAATGGAAGTAAGCTTTTTCAGATGATCATTGTTAAATGATGTCAGTTGAGCAAGTTTTGGAGCGATTTTTTCATGGAGATCTTTCATAGTTCTCATTTAAGGAATGGAAAGAAATACGGCTTGTACGCTGCTGTATCTGCTTGGTTGAATTATTTGGCTTTATCTTATGCATTCTGGAGTTGTTGAACCGTTCAGTAACAAAATAACAAGATGTTATGTTTGGATATCTTTAACTGTTCTAACTTACTATACTTCTCAAAAAGATAAAACTAAATACAAAGAGAGTTTTGTTTTGCTACGGGGCTGGCAATTACATTCTATTTAGGCACTTGGAAATCCTTGATACATACACCAGTGGACATTTGAAACACTTACAGGGCAGTTGTTTAGATGTCATTCATGTTCTCTTTTTTGATACGTTACATTCTCACTAGAAAAGCTTCATACACAACGATGATTATATAGAGATTGGTAAGACGTAGGCAAATCCATGCTTGACAAACCGCTTTCACAGCAGAAAGTGAAATAAAAGTTATTTACCAAATAGAAAATCTGAGTAACTGTCCCTTTATAAAATTCTGATACTAAACAGGCTTCTGTATAAGACGAGTGAAAGGTCGTTTTGGAACTTTTTTAACAGGGTTCTTCGTGAGAAGCGGTTTTTATTGAAATGGAAGAAAATTATTTAAGCAGCTATCATTCTGAGGAGAATTTTCCCCTCAGCTTCCAGTTTAGACCATGTCTTTAGATGTGAATCGATCTTTCTGGGATTATTTATATGCTTTTCCAAGCTAAAATTCTACCACTGGTGGTGTAATTTTCTCCTTCCTTGTGCTGTGCATGTTTTCTGTTTTTTCTTCAAACATGTGCTCCTGTAATAATTGTCTTCATTTTGGTCATTTGTGGTGCCACCTTCGCTTTGCACTTTTTAATTTGTTTTTTCACTTGTACATATGCACATAGGTTATCAATAATCTTATCTAAATGGGTGTTCTGTTGATCCTTATGCTTGACCACTTAATCGTTTCTCACATGTATTTCTTCTGGGCTCAGATGCAGGGAAGTCCACCACTGGAGGGCAGATACTTTTCCTTAGCGGACAGGTTGATGATCGCACAATTCAAAAATATGAGAAAGAAGCAAAGGATAAAAGTCGAGAAAGCTGGTTAGACCTTTTCTTGTTTCCAATGAAGTTAAAACTGTAATTCTTCCATAAAAGAGTCATATAACTGAGTTGCTATGCCCATTCAGTAGTTTTGTTGTACTGTATCCACACCTTGATAATTATTAGATTTGCTATTTTATTTATCAGAACATGCTGTAAGCACTTGGATACCGTTTAGATAATTTTTCTATGGATTTATGGCACAAACGGTTGTACTGGGGCGAAATCATTGATACAAGCGTTTGATATTATGACTTGGGTTCCTAATTTTAGTTTCTCTTTCTAATTTCCTTTGGGATTAGTTTTACCTCAGTTCTTTCTGTAATTGACAGGATTAGAAAGTTGGTCACTGTCACGTCCCGGATTTTCAAACCATTTTTAAAGTTCATTTTATAAATGAGAAATAACTAAATATCATAATAAATATCCCAATAAAGTTCATTTTATAAATGAGAAATAACTAAATTTCATAATAAATATCCCAATAGTACAAACAAACCAATCACATCCATCAAGTGATATCCAACCAAAAGGAATATAAATAAGTTTTGCAATCTGAACTAAAATTCTCAACACCAACTAATTATTACAAGCCTTTTCTCAGTCCTTTTAAAGCATACTAAAAACCTTGTACTAAATAGATAAACTTCCTCAAAATAAATAAGAAAGAATGCCGACATCCGAAAGCATGATAATGCTCATGGTTTGAGCTCGGTACTTGAAAAATAATAAGCATTACGCCTAGTAGAAAAATCTATATCTAGTGATACTTATGGTTGTGGTGCACTTGTGCTAGGGTATTGAAACACACATGAATGAATGATATGCGAGAAATACCAATGTGTGTGACCATAATCCGATTATCAATTCACCATTTGATCGCCTTTCATTTTCATTCAATTACTTTACCAATTCCATTGTACTTAGATGAATCCAAGGAATCACATAATAAGTTAATTTCGGACCACCGCATAATTCTATTTGTTATCATGTTTTGAAACAATAAAACATCACTTGAGTTATTTCCCGCGTAGTAGCCCGTCGACTAACTATCTGTCCCCGACCAGTCGGGAGGGCCCATTCAAATTCCCATTGCACGTCTTGAATTATATCCATTCAGGGAACAAAATACCGAAAGTAACCAACCCATCACGTGGACTACCGGAAATGAGGGAGTGGATTACCGGAAATCCAAGACGCAACTTCTCTTCTTTCTCCCATTACCGGAAATGGCTGGGCCATTTCCGGAAGTCCAACTCTCTCCCTCACTCTCTCCCGAAATCAGGACTTTCTCGTGTCTCCCTCTCGCTCAGTCTCACTCTACTACCGGATGACTGGATTTCTTCCTTACCAGCCATTGCCGCATGCCTCCATTACAGGCTAAACTCCCAAAATTTTCAACTTTCATCAATTTAGCCCCGAACCTTCCCGAAACGCATCGGATCAACCCGGAACACTCGGATAACCTTTAATACAACTCAGAATCACATTTTCTTCAATTAACTTCAATATATCTCGATAATTGATCACAAAATAAATTCAATAAACCATAAAATATTCTGGAAAATTATATAAATTTCTAGGTTGCTACAGTTAGTCACTTCCCATAACCTTGCTTCCCACAAGTTGGTTATTTATTTTCTATTGATTGCGAGAAGTCAACAGTTTATTGTACGCGAAATGACATTAGGGCCCATGTGCTTGTCTGGATATGAGCAATGGATTAGACTTTATATCCAAGGTGATCACTTATCCAGTGATATAATAGTCAATCCGACAAAGTGTGGGATATTCAACAACATAGGGTGTAATCTGACAGAATAGTATATCCTATGGGATTATATATCCCTTCACTCTTAGTCTTGTAAAACAAACATGTCTGTAATGCTTTCGTAGTGCTCTGCCACCAGCCTTCCTAGGCAAGCTAGAGAATGCTTGCATGTATGTGCAAATAAAGTAATGTCAAACTCTAAACAATATCCATGTCTTTAAACCAAGCAATGAAAATATAGGTAACATTATAAGCACTTTGTTTCATTATGCTTTGTGTAAGATTGAACACTTTGAGGGATGCTCATCCTTCTATATTTAAGCTATTGGCGTATAGGGAGGCTATGGTGGTGGACTATTTAAAGAGGGAGGAAAGACAATGTTGTGGGATATATATCTTCGCAGGAATGTGCATAATTGGGAGATGAGTTATTGATCCTTTTGGGAAAATTATATGATATGTGGGGTTTGGGGTGGGACAGACTTCTTTGCGGTGGGATTCGGTTGGTAATTTGTCCTTTCAGGGGAGTTATTTTTATCATGTTTTGGTTGGTGGTACTTATGTAGACTTTCCTTAGAAAGCTATCTGGTGCCCTCGTACTCCAATGAAGGGTTCTTTCTTTGCCTGGTGTGCGGCTAAGAACAAGGTTCTTAATATAGATAACTTTATTCTACTTAGTATTGTTATTGTTTTAATCGGCGTTGCATGTGTTTGAGCGAAGGAAAATGAATGACACATTTGTTTTTTCATTGTTCGGTTGTAAGGTAGCTTTGTGCTATGGTTCTTATATGGTGGAACACGTCGTGTGTTTTCCCGCGCTCAGTGGTTGAGTTAAATCAAGGATGATTTGGGGCTTATATGGGCAAACTAAGACAGAAGTTGTGGATTGCGATTCTGCTTTGTTTGGTGTGGCTTATTTGGATGGAGCGGAATAATAAATTTTTTGATGGATTGAAGGGCCAATATATGGACCCAAGAGTCTTTTCCTTTTTAGTTTGCATAGTTGGGACTTGGAGGACAATCCTACCCTGATCAATTTCTGTATAGGATAGACTCTTTTGAAGTGTAGAGTGGAGTATAGTGGGGTATGGTGGGTGGCTTTATTTTGAATTATGCTTCTTTATGTATAGGATTTTTTGTCCTCGTCTTACTATTGTACATGGGTGACATCCCCTTAATGGCCTTTTTTCTATAAAATTTATTATTATCAAAAGAAAAAAAACTGACACTTTGAAATTGAAGAAATTTTTGATAATTATGGTTGCTATGTAACTTTTTGTAAATGACTTTAGTTAGTATTGCATTCTAGGAACTCCGGGGATTAATTATTTGGTGTTTGGAGATAATGCATTATATGAGACTGCGGATTATTTGCTTGATTTTTGGAGATATTGGATCATATGGCTGAGTCATCTGGTCAGTAAACACAAAGTATTGAATCTGCTTCTTTTTATTTTTCTGAAGATCGCTTTTGAAGGAGCAGCTATATTATCAAATTAAATATGACAATTCAATCTGTATTTATTTTTGGATAATCAACCAAGTTTTGATTCCATTAAGGTTTTTAAATCATTTTTAAGGGAATTCAATAGGGGCTGGATGCCAAATCGATCTACGAATTTCATAAGTTGATTGTTTGTTTTCTGATGCCGGACACATTGCATTATTACCTTATATTGTGCTTGTCTGAGTTATAATGTTCTCTGGTTAGGAGAGGGTGGGCATGGTGGATGACCCAAGTCTATTTTCCTATAGTTGGAAGCTCATATCTTTGTTTACGTGGTCTAGTTACTCAACGCCACTCATTTAAGTGTTATACATAATTTTCTATGTCCTGTAAGCATCTGTTCATTTACTTCACTGAGGATCTATAATGTTCAATGTGGACCTATTCGTTAACCTTGACAGATGTATCACATTCAAGCTGGGGTGGGTGGGTGGAGGAAATTGTTCCTTTCGGGGTTACTATAAAGCAATGTTCTAAAAGGGGCTAAGTGCGGGTGGTCGAGGGGCCTAGCCGGGGCCTAGGTGGTTATTTATTTATTTATTTATCAAAAGAATTAATATTTACTTATTACAACAATGAATAATGCATGAGAATTTTTTATAACATCAAATATATAATATTTGGGACTTAAGGCTCTGTTTTGGTTTGATTTGGTTATCACTTATATGATATTCCTTTTTAGGCGCGGCGGACCACTACCGTCTAGTGCCTATGCGCCGAGGCGAACATTGCTATAAAGAAAGGATTGGAGAGAGGAAGAAATAGATAAATGCATGGAATCACATTCGCCTCCTTTTTGTTTCTAAATGCTTAATATGCAGTGGGCATCATTACTACGCTGGTTTTCAATAGCCTTAGTTTAATATTAACCATGCACCCACTTTTTGTACACATGCAGAAGGGTTTTTGTTTGATTATTTATTGCTGATTGGCACTTGATATTGGTTTAATATTACTCAGCTGTAGATACATAATTTTGTTCTTAATGCTTTTTAGTGTATTTTTCAGATAGATGGAGATTGCTCTTCAGAATATGTTTTTTAGCTCTTGAATATGTAATAAGACTAATAGTTATGTCCTGGATGTTTTGATCCTTCATTCCATTGCCCCTTTTTTTGACCAAGGTTATTCCTTATGCGCTAGGTATATGGCATATATTATGGACACTAATGAGGAGGAGAGGGTTAAGGTAATTGTTTTTTGTCAAGTTTGTAATTCAGCTGTTCAAATTGTATTCCAATTATTTATTTCTGAAACGAAAGCTTATGCTTGCTTATCTATTTTATGTTATGTGATGCCGACCTTAGGGGAAAACAGTTGAAGTTGGAAGAGCACATTTTGAGGCAGAGAAAACAAGATTTACAATTCTGGATGCACCGGTAACTTTTCACTTTACCATTTACTTTATGGAATCACAATTACAATACCAAGAGTCAAGATGATAGTTTAAGAAAGCGCACCACAAACCATTGTCTTTTAGATTGTGTTTGGTCAAAAATTTGTTGCTAGTTCAGTTTCATCTTTTGTATGATTCTGTTTTATTTTGCTCACGAAAAGAAGTATTTTAATGTTAGATGCTAGTGCTCCATTGTCTAACATGTCCATTATCGACTAAAGATAATAGGGGTCCTGGTGGGTCTACAGTATTGAACATTTCAAGAATGGAAATTATACTTTTACTTTTTTGTTATGGCTGGATATTTAACATTGTAACTACAGGATTCAATGTTAACTTATACTTAGTTCAGAGTACTTCTATTGAGCATCTCCAAGCTGTGACCTCAACCCAAACAGCGTGCTTTACCTGCTCCATTTTTTTCATAGTTTTTTTCTCCGGGGTTTCACATTTCTCAACTGGTTAAGTTACGAAATTATCGAAATTATTGATTCTAGATGGTGTAGAAGCTTAGGCTATAATACAAAAGTAGTTACAACTTACATCTTTTGCTTGGAAAGAAATATCTTTTCATGTGTTGATTAAATCGGTGCAACGTTGTTGTCGTTACACCATACTATCCACAATCAGTGTTAGTCAACGAACTAAGAGTATCTTACTAGCATGCCATAAATATACACGTTGCTTTCTATGGAATGTGATTGGGATCCATTTATGTGAAAAATAGGAACTAATTTCTTCTCTATTCTAGGCTAATCTTTACAGTTAACGTGGTGAAATTTAGTTGTTACTTTGCGAACATCCGAAAGAGGGAGGGAGTGTGTGTCACCGTAGCGACACTGTCACTGTAAGATGAGGTGTTCAGCTTTATTTTGGCATGGTACTGGAATCAGTTTTTTGGTTATCCTAAGATTGTTCTTGTTTAATGTCATTGTAGCCTTTGATACAGCTGTATTGCTAAACCTAAGAAATTGGGAGTGTCGTATAGTTGTGATTTTGGTAGGTCCTGCATTTGGATTATTTTGTTTAACGTGACATATCAAACCGACATTCTTTATTCCTTGAAATTTTTGGTCCAAAATTTATTTCCCGCTATGTGGACCCTTTTCGACACAAAACTAGTCGGGCTCTAAGGAGCTCAGCCACTTTTTATAAGGTGTTGTCAGACGCTAGCACTGTCTGGACACTCTCCACTGCTGTCATACACTTGTCTATCCTATCATTACTTTTTTGTTCTTTAGTTAGTCTCGGGGCACTGCAGCTACTTGGGGTCACTTGTTCATCACTTTGGCACACACGAACACGTTACAAGCTCGGAAATTACCTCGTAGTCTGATGATAAACTATATGTTATATATGTAAATCCCCCATCCATATAGATTATAAATTTTAGGACTATGAATCAACTTTTTAATAGATACTAGTCTTCTTTTTCACACTTCTTTTCTAGCACGTGGAGAACATGACATGATAATGAATGTATATAATCATAGTATTTGTGAAAACACTCTTGTAGTTATTTTAATGGATTCATATAAATGTTCTATTGTTTACGTTTCCCAGTCTTATTGCCCATTTTTCTTTGGAGAATGCCATGGTGGTGTGTCCATGCTGTGTTTTGAGAATGCCTTGTGTCCATGTCTATACTTGTAGAAACCTACCAAGAACTGAGTTTTGAGAATTCACTTCCTGGTTGTTGCCTTGATGTTAAATCAAGATGAAACCAGTTTCCCCTTTGTCTTGTGTGAGATTTCGGTTTCACATAGGTGAAAGTCGCTATTGTTGTTCTTGAGTGGGCTGAACAATGTTTCTGATAAGACCAGGTCCATCTCCAGAAGGCAGTTATGATTGGTCTGGTACGGTGAATAGTGTTTTCCTACCATGGGATAAAAAACAGCCTATGTCTCGTTGATCACAATAGTGCAGTAATTTTCAGGACAGCATTTTCAGATTTTTATTTTTTTCCCACAGGGTCACAAAAGTTATGTGCCGAATATGATCATGGGGGCATCTCAAGCAGATGTCGGTGTACTAGTAAGTTTTTTTGGTGTAATATGGAACCGATTGCACCAACTGCAACCTTGGGTTGCAGCTGCATTCCTGAAAATTGGAGCCCCCTTCCACAACTATTTCACACAAGCTTTTGTTTGCGGGGAGGGTGGCCCAAAAGATTTTACTCTTAATGGTGTACTAATAAATTGTACAAAGTTAAGAAATCAGGTACGGTATGAATCCGTACACTTGGTTTGTTAATTCTCTTTTTATGTGCATGTATATATTTACATATATTATCTCTTTCTATTTATCCATCTCAGGTTATATCTGCTCGGAAAGGTGAATTTGAAACAGGTTATGAAAAAGGTGGACAGACTCGTGAACATGTCCAACTTGCAAAGACGTTGGGTGTGTCTAAGCTACTTGTTGTTGTAAATAAGATGGATGATCCTACCGTGAATTGGTCAAAAGAGAGGTGCTTTGCATCATTTTTATTTGTCTGGGACTGTGGGTGTAGTTCATGCTTTATTTGTTAAAAAAGCGTAGTACCTGTTTTTTCCCAGGTATGATGAAATTGAATCAAAGATGACACCATTCCTAAAATCCTCGGGTTACAACGTGAAGAAAGGTAAATGATGACAATTCTGTTAAAAATGTTGA